>ML411480.1:4132-86644 GCA_005239525.1 Nicotiana knightiana
TGTATATATATATATATATATATATATATATATATATATACATATGTATATATGTATGTATGTATTCCTACTAGTTTCATTTTTGTGATAATATTGATGAGTGTATGAGAAGTACATTATTCTGTTTACAGTTGGAGATAAAAGTGTTGTGAAAGGCCTGGCCTAAATTGTGAAATTTATGAATAAATTGATATGAAATGTCTGGTGGGAGCGGGTTGCATGCCACAACAAGGAGTGATAAGGATGGACAGGTGGGATCGGGTTTTACGCTGCAACATGAGTAATAAGGGTGATATATTTAGTGAGGAGTAACAAGGGTGGTAGGTGGGAGCGGGTTGCACGCCGCAACAAGGAGAAATAAGGGAGGACATCTATGTTTTTTACTGAATTTCGAAGAAAATAATGATTTGAAAGGCTTAAAGGTTTATTTTTCTATTCTTCATATTTTCGGTACTACTTTTATTTAAAGCTAAAGTTTGGAAACTTGGAAATTATTTGAGAATTGGTTATAGATGAGGCCTGGGAAAAGGCAGCTGAGTTATTTTGTTGTTGTTGCAGTATTTAATTATTTGTTTTGGATTTCCTTCTTACTTTATATAATATTGTCACAGGTTATATTGCTAAAGCCCCGCCGTAGCCTCGTCACTACTTTGTCGAGGTTAGGCTCGGCACTTACTCAGTACATGGGGTCGATTGTATTGATACTACACTCTGCACTCTTTTGTGCAGATCCAGGTACCGGCCAGCTGTAGAGATATTTAGAGCAGCTATGTAATTTCTGGAGACACGAGGTATATCTGTCGGCATTGGCAGATCCAGAGAGTCTTCTCTATATTATTTAGACTACTATTTTATATGATTCAAAATAGTTATACATTATTTCTTGAGCCAATTATTTGTAGTATTCTTTATTAGTTCGTGAATTGTGACACCAGACTCTGGGGTAGTTCTAGGTTTATTTATATAATTAGTTTGTAGCTCGTTTTAACTGATTGTTTTTTTATTTTATACTTGGAATTATTTATTGAAAGCCATTAGATCAAGTTTAACTTAAAATTGTTTTATCCTATTTAAATGGTTAATTAAAGGAAATAGTTAAGCGAACTATAACATTGGCTTGCCTAGCAAGTGTGGTGTTAGGCGCCCTCACATCCCTAAGCTTGGGAATTTGGGTCGTGACAGATAACAGTAAGAAGTGACCACTATGGGTCCTAACAATATCAGCATAAGGCCTAAACATGATAGCTAGCATGATTCACAGTTCAATTACTTAATTACGTGGTTAAAACACATATATCAACAAAATAGGTCCTCTAGAAAATGCAATGAAAACAAAGGAGTCACAATTCACTGGGTGCACGCCCACACGCCCATCACCTAGCATGTGCCTCACCTCATTATCATTCACGTAACACGTAACTCAGGGTTTCATTCCCTCACCACTAAGTTTAGAAGAGTTACTTACCTCGAACGAGCCAATAACAATGTCGAGCAAGCCAAGCGATGCTCCAAAGATGCCATTTCACTCATTCCGACTTCCGAACGGCTCGAAACTAACCAACAACAATTCAAATACATCAAATAATGCTTAAGAAACCAATCCTGATCGTAAAAGATCAAATCTTGAATCAAAGCCCAAAATCGACCCAACAACCCAACCCCGACCCGCACCTCGTAACCCGACAAAACTCACAACATCCGACAACCCATTCAATTACGAGTCCAAACATATTAGTTTCATTCAAATCCGACTCCAATTCCATTTTAAAAACTCAAAAATTCATATTATGAAACTTTAGGCCAAAACCCCCAATTTACTCTATAAATTCACCAACCAATTGCTAAAAATGAATATGGGTTCATGACATATAATCAAAACGGAGTAGAGAACACTTACCCCAATCCTTGTGATGACATTTGCTTCAAGAATCGCCGCAATCTGAGCTTGGAAATGTCAAAATGAAGCCAAAATCATGAACCCTTGTATTTATCATTCTGCTCAAAACTTCCACATTCGCGGTCAAATTGTCGCATCTGTGACCACCACATCTGCGGTCAAATCTTCGCTTCTGCGACCATACTCACCAGCCAACCCCCGCACCTGCGGAACAATTTCTGCCCTCGCAGGTGCGACTTTCCTCCGCATCTGCGATGACCTTCATTCCTGAATGAAACCTCGTATCTGCGACACTTGGCTAGCATCTGCGCATCGCACCTGCTCAATCGCAAGTGCGGAACACCAGAACCAGCAACTCCTCAGCACTAGCAACATGAAGGAAAATTATCCGAAATTGATCTAAAACACGTCCGAGCCCTTAGGGACTCCGTCCAACATACCAACAAGTCCCATAATATAACATGGACCTACTCGAGGCCTCAAAACACATATAACAATATCAAAACAACGAAAAAACCACCTCAATTTGGAATCATTGAACTTCGAAACTTCAACTTCAACAACTGATGCCAAAACCCATCAAATCTTGACCTCAAATTTTGCATACAAGTCACATTTGACATTACGGACCTACTCAAATTTTCGAAATCAGAATCCAACCCCCGATATGAAAATGGCCAAGCTTTCCAAAACTCGAACTTATGCCATTTCAAGACAAATTCCACTATTGACCTCCAAATCATGATCCGGATGCGCTCTTAAGTACAAAATCACCCAATGAAGCTAATGAAACCATCAGAAATCCAATCCAAGGTTAATTACTAAAAGTCAAACTTGGTCAAACCTTTCCTATTTGAAGCTTCTAGGTGAGAATCATTCTTCTAAATCAATTCAGCGGAACCTGAAAACCAAAACGACGATTCACATGAGTAATAACACATCACACGAAGCTACGCATGCCTTCAAATAGCCGAGAGAACTTTAAATGCTCAAAACGACTGGTCAATTCATTACAAGAATAAGACTAAGCAGATGGAGAAAAAGAAGAAGAAAAAGAAATAAAGAGAGGGAGAAAATAATAAGTATCACCGGAATAGTAACATGCCAAGTATGACACCAGTAAGAATAATTCTTATTATCAATCCTATTATTGCACCATTTAGCTTTTTTTCCCTCGTGCACCAGCTAGTTCAGCCAAAGTTATCAAATCTAATCGGTCTTGTTAAAGTACATTGACAGTGTAAAAATTATTTACATTGTTAACTTATTATTGCTTAATCTCTTCAAATAAATCTATATATTATACATCAGTGAGTTGATAGTAACACAAAATTATTTATCTTTCAGGTTACAATTGTTGCCATTTTATTGATGAACAAAAAAATGCTAAGAGCGGACTTTTTTACTGTCTAACCTCATGTTTGGTTCAATAGTTGTCTTCCATTCACATGTGTGATCTATTGGTCACGAGTTTGAGACATGAAAGTAGTCACTAGTGCTTGAATTAAGATAGTCTATATACATCACACCTCTTAGAGTGCAGTTCTTTCTCGGATCCTACGTGAACGCGGGATACCTTCTACACCTGGATGCCTTCTGCCATATTCACATGAATTGAAATTGAGACTATAAGTGTTATTGGTCCATGAAATGGTAACTAAAGGAATCAAATCTATCCAACATTATTTGCATAAACTAGTAAGTAATTCACTAATCTACAACAACAACAACAACCTTGTAAAATCTCACAAATGGGGTCTGAGGATGGTAGAATGTACGCAAACCTTACCCCTTACCCTAGAGGGGTTGACTATTTTCAAGAGACCATCAGCTCAAGTTTATGAAAATAGACAATAGAATCTGTGAAAGCAACAAAATAATCAGAAAAATAATATAAGCATTATAGGAAACAGACATTAGATGGAAGAGCAATAAAAAAAAGGTAATAATGCCATAGTACTATGGAAAAATGGAAAAATAGTATGGACACCACATACACTTCTAGTACACGAAGATAATTCCCTAGCAGACTAGCTCCACCCCCTGTACAAATGAGACTACGCTCGACTCCCTCCTAACCTTAAAACCTAATGCTCGACCTCCACACCTTCTTATCAAGAGTCATGTCCTCGAAAATTTGAAGTCGCGTCATGTCCTGCCTGATCAACTCACCCCAATACTTCTTAGGCCTCCCTTTACCTCTTTTCATACTCGCCAAATCCGACCGCTCACACCTTCTAACCGGGGCATCTTGGCTTCTCCTACGCATGTGCCCAAATAATCTAAGCCTCGTTTCCCGCATCTTGTCGTCTATGGGGGCCACACCCGCCTTCTCCCGATGTAACGACCCAAAACCGCCCCGGTCGTGATGGCGCCTATCACAGTACTAGGCTAGCTGATTCATTATTTAGAACATAAAAGGGTATTTTCATTAGTTCATTTACTAATCAGATATTGTCATAAATCTTCCGTTTAAACATTTCAAAAGAAACAGAAATATGAAGAAAAAAAAACATTTAAAACATTGTCGGATCTCGGAGTCACTAGTCTTAATCATCTATGATACAAGTCTGATACAGTCGACTCAAAAGACAAGAGGAGTCTAATAAAATAATCTACTGAAAGAGTAGGAGGGAGAAGAGCAGGGTTGTTGTCGCCATGGAGCTACCTTGCTAAACTCCAACAACAGCTGAGGATATCTCAACTCGCACTCGATCGTCCTGTGACACCTGCACCTGTACACAGGATGCACGGAGTAACGTGATTATGCCAACTCAGTAAGTAACAGTCACAAATAAAGGCTGAGTGCAGTGACGAGCAGTAAAATAACATAAAGCTCACAAGACAAAGTCTTAGTGAAAACAACAATTTTACAAATCAGTAATCAAGTCCAAATATCTCGGAAAACTCCAGTTTCAATGGAGATCGTATGAAAACATTTTTATCAGTTTCAATAGCTCAATATAAAAATAGAGTGAAAGTAGTGTTTTTCATAAATATCCCCTCGGGCAAATCATATAACTCATAAACAGCCTCTCAGGCAAGCCCCAATGTTACTCATGAACAGCCACTAGGGCATACCTCACAATCACTCATGCCATCCAGTCACTCGGCACTCGCACTCGCACTCAGTAGGTACTTGTGGTCACTAGGGGTGTGCATACTCCAGAGGGGCTCCTTCATCCCAAGCGCTATGCCGATGCGGCGTGCAACACGACTCAAATACCGCTGCGGCGTGCAGCCCTGTCCATATATATATACATATATTGTTGTGACGTGCAACCCGATCCATATCATATATTTATATTGCTGCGGCGTGCAGCCCGATCCATATCATATATCCTCACAAATTAGGCCCTCGGCCTCACTCAGTCATAAACCTTACAAGCCACTCGGGTATTTTAGTAAAAACATGGGACTCAATCCAAAACAACTTTCATATGAATCAAAGTAGAGTAATGAAACTCAATTAAACAGTAAATAGGTAAAATCATGACTAAGTGTAGATTTCAGATCAAAACAGGGTGAGGATAGTAATAAAACACCCCTGAGGGTCCAAACAGTACTGGCACAAGGCCCAAACATGGCATTTAGCCAAACTTATAAGAATAATTTCTAAAAAATTCTTAGATACATTACAGGTTTTATCAAAAATAGGCAACTCTACAGTTGCTACGGGACAGACTACCGGTGCATGCCCACATGCCCATCACCTAGCATGTGCATCACCTCATACAACAAAATAGGACGAAATCCCGGGGTTTCATACCCTGAGGTCTAGATTTACAGTTATTACTTACCTCAAAATAGACGAAAATCTACTGTGCGATGCCCTTGCCCCTCGACTCGGCCTCAAATCGCCCAGAATCTATCCAAACTCAGTATCACATCATTAATACATGCTAAAGGAAAAACCCCCACGCGAAAATTATCCAATTAAATCAAAATTAACAAATTTGGCCAAACCCGACCCCCGTGCCCATGTCTTAGAATCCGATAAAAATTACAACACTAGAATCTTTATCTTCACGAGTCTATACATACCAAATTCACCAAAATCTAACTTCGTTTGACCCTTCAATCACCCAAATGTAACTCTCAAGTTTCAAGCCTTGATTCCCCAAATTTCACCCATAATCTCCAAAAAATTCATGCTTAATCTACTGAAAATCACCATAGAATCGAGTTTTAGGTTCAAAAACATTACCTTAACGAGTTTCCCCTTGAATCCCTCTTCAAAATCCTCCAAAAGCTCCAATCCCCTAGCCTCGTACCTGCGGACTCGCAGGTGCGGTCAATTGCTCCACTCCTGCCACAAATTCCGCATCTGCGGTTACTTCCCGCGCCTGCGATCATCGCACATGCGGTCCCCACTCCGCTGGTGCGGACACACCAGAAGCAGCAGCTTCAGCTGCAAAAAATCCAACTTCCAACTTCTCTGATAACCATCTGATACCATCCCGAGCCCCCCCGGGGCTTCAGCCAAATATACCAACACCTTACATATCATCACACGAACTTATTCAAACCTTTCGAACACCCAAAACAACATGAAAACACCGAATTAACCCCGAATTCAAGCCTACGGATTTCTAAACTTCCAAAATTCGCCAACGATGCCGAAACCAACCAAACCATGTCTGAATTACCTAAAATTTTTCACACACATCACAAATGACACTACGAACCTCTTCCAACTTCCGAAATTCCATTCCGACCCCTATATCTAATTTTCCACTGCCGACCAGAAATCGCCAAATTTCCAATTTCGCCAATTCAAGCTTAATTCTACCACGAAACTCCGAGTAACATTTCGAATCCACTTCTAGGTCCAAATCACCTAACGAAGCTATTCAAACCATAAAACCCAGTTACGAGATCATTTACCCATAAGCCAACTTTCGGTTGAATTTTCCAACTAAATAACCAACTTAAGAGACTAAGTGTCTCATTCCTTTCCAAAAATCACTCTGAACCCTAGCCAGCCGACTGACACAACATAATAGAGCTGAACAACAAATGATGAAGCAGAAATGGGGGAAACGGGGCTATAACTCTCGGAACGACCGACCGGCTTGTTACATCCTCCCCCACTTAAACACACGTTCGTCCTCAAACGTTCCAAGAGTTGTTCCAAAAGCCATCAAATCGCTGAATAACCTTACTACGTAGATACCCGGGGGTGATCCCATGTCACCCTGTCCCGTATAGATCCTACAACACAACACATCTGAAATTTCTTCATCCGACCTCACCCATAAGCCTTAGAATCCAATTTCCATATCCGAACTTTTCTATAAGATCAGAATCACGCATCCACACGCTGTATAAGTCTGAACAAACTGTATCCAGCCATAGCCATAACTCAAGAAGAAATCACATGATATCCCACATAATTCAAACACCCATAGCGATAATTTCTAATCACAACAGCTGGTCAAGCAACCCAATGTCGGTAATAAACCTATTATCAAACAGAGACCCATTCTAACACCTTCATATACTGCCAATGATGAAAGAAACATGCATAAACCCATAACCATTCGTCGGATAAACAAGTGATGGAACTCCCTCTCTTCGACAGGAAATATAGTAGAAATTTCTAAGCATATAAGCATCAATATCCTCCCAAATATACTGCAACCAGATCCGGTAGCACCCATTCTAGGTTTGATGACCTCATCTCATCTACCATAACCACTCTAGTGACGTGACGTATCAATACAACTGAAAGCCCCAACCTGTGCAGTCCGTGCACAAATATGCAACATCCCAAATGGACTCAAGCATGCTAAATGACATCAAACAAGGAAATTGTCCCGCAAGATCAATGCGTAGCACCACAACGCAATGCTAAGAACTCCTCACACACCGCATAACCCAAACGCACGAATCAACACATAAGGATCATATCTCAACATACCTCGTGGTAATGTGAAACCCCATCAAAGCGTTGATCCATATTATATCTCGCTCCGCCTTGCTCAAAATCAATAACCACACGAAATTCGACGTCAAGTACTCAAAGCGCATTACCATAACCACGAAAAATCAGATGATATAATTCCACATGAAACCCGAAAGAACATAACCAATACGCCTCAATCCTGCAATACGCAATTACTTATCTCGCTCAAATGCCGTTATAAGACCACAATAGAACCGCACCATGTGTGCCTAAAAACAACGAATCGCATCTCCTCGTAGCAGGGAAGAGTATCTCATAAATCATCCCAGAACACAGATAAGCCCAACCACCACTAATTGGCATGCCTCTCAATATAGCACTACAGAGCCAATCAATCCGACTCGGTGCAAAAAACCTATCCCTATTGGGCCTACTAATGAACCCCAAATCAATCCGGCCATGCACAATAGAAAAATAACCCACCGAAGGTTCACCATGAATGAATCACAATACACACTATCCTATGACTAACCTTGGCTACGTCTCTAGAACCCTCAATTATGAAATCATCTACTCGTTCGAGTTTCCAGTCTCCAAACACTTAGAGCACAATAATCACCATACCCGATCTCAACTCCGTCGCCTGAATGTCTAATACTTCTCCAATACGCGATCAACCACGAGGAATACCCCTACAATTTGTATGTGTTATAAGGCCAAATTTGAATACCCACAGCTAACCAACATAGAAAGTGCTGCCACACCAATGAAGCCTCCATAAATCAAGACACAGTGCATCTTATGAAACTTACACCTTCATCGAGCCATATCTAGAAGTAACATCATCTATCTGATTATCTGATACCATCCATGCTACCACATCGTGACATTGCACCTGCAATCTCAATCTATACCACACATCGCACCCATTATGCCACCATATGAAAGATACGACAAACCTCAAGATCCATTCAGTGTCGCAAGCAACTAAGTACTCGATTAGCTAAGAACTTTCCATTTGATTTTATTCCGGAGAAAATTACAATACGCCACATGCACCATGCACCAGTAGGAAATATACATATCAACTTATGGTAGAGACTATCAAGAACCCTCTGAAACCTATCGTACTGATCTAACCCGTCAGGACTGAATCCCTCCAACTCAATTAAGCTATGCAGACCGTCAAAACCAAAGACCATTTCCACAAATCACACGTAGAACCTTACCACATCATAAGCACCCAAAGAACCGATATTGCTCATTACCATGCCGATCCAATCTACTACCAAGCTATCCTATTTCTACGAGTTCCTTATGAATTACCTTCAAATTGATTCTTCTCCTTGCCATAGTACCAAAATCCTCAACCAGAAATAACTACGCGAGACCCTAACATAAAAACACATCGCCCTAAGGCCCATAAGCCGCTGAATAGCTCTTAAGCACACCAAAGTACCACATCTCAAAGACTTACACTAAAGAGACTTTCTATGAATTTAAACTATTCTTCCCCTTTCATGATACCAAAATGTAGAATCCACAACGATATAGAAATACCACAAATATTGACACCTTCCAATGTAAATCTCAGTTTCTAGCCAAATACACATATTGAAGATTCCCAATTATTATACACAAACCTTGAATCCATCAGAATCATTATCGAGAGTCATACACTCTATGCAAATCTCAATTAAACTAATCAAACAGACCGAACGATATGTGCCCTCATCAACACACCAACACTCAAGGGAGTAACCCACACCCCTAAGCAACCAAGCAAGTTCCTACTCCACATACACTACACCTTTTACAAATACAACTTAATCATTCAATAGAACCCATTTTCCCATAGACTATAATACAACATGTACCCAAAATTTCCATTACTCGAGTCATTCTCAAACTCCACCTCTGCAGGTCATAACTGATTCACCAGAATACCTCGAACTGAAACCAACACAACACCTAATCATGCAACTAACTTATCATTGGCAGACTCCCCCACTTGGCTCAAATTCGTAGATCAAGACAAACAATAACTCTCAATGCCCATACATTATCACCGCCACAATACCACAGTGAGATTCAGCTAAATCCCTTATAAGCTCATATAACACAACCCATCCAATATCTCAAATCATCTGCAAATCCCGCATTCACCATTATAATAGACATGCCAACTTCCACAGGTGATCTAAACTCAAATTAAAACATATAAAGAGAACTTGCTACAAAACAACATAAGGATCACTCTTGGAGAACTTTGCATAAAGCTTCTCCTCTCTCAATCTCTGTAATACCATCCTCGAATATGTTGAGTATGCTCCACCTGGCTATGAGAGTACGCCAGTGTTGATACCCTATTTTTTCAAAAATATTTTTAAAAATTGCATATATATACCTTCAAAATCATGCTAATAGCAATTGGTGTTTTTCCATAAATTTTCTGCCTTTTAATAAAATTGTCCAGCATTTTATTTCCAAGAAATAATTACAAAATTGCATCCCAAATAATTTCGAAAGCCTTTATTGATTTAATTTACAATTTATGGTCCTATTAAGACGAATTACGCCATAAATAGCCAAATTGGCACCTTTTGGCTATACTTGCAATAACTTTGCAATTATAGCCCATGCATATAATTTTGTACTATTTTCTACTAGAAATTAGCCCTTTATATTTTTTAAATACCATGTAATCATTTTAAAAAAAAATTATTTCCATGCATAGAATTCTTTTTTAATTAGCAGTTATGTTATAAATTATTTCGACTAATTTAATTCGGGTATTTAACAAATAGCCCCATTTCATTTCAATTATAACCTATTTAAACCAGCCCGAATTCCTTCACTAAACCAGCCCAATTCCTAAATTACCCGACCTAGTATCTGATTAAGTCTTGGCCATTGATCAATTTTGATCAACGACCCAGATTCACCATTACTTTAATTAACCTAAACGACCTACCCTCATTCTCTCATTCGATCTACCGTCACACCATCTCATTCTCTCTCAAGCTTCCTCTACCCTAACCCTAGCTTCCCCTCGTCGGCTGCTGGCTCGTCGGTAACAATGGTGGTTCTCTACCACCCGTAGCCTCTATGGCTCCTCCCATGCCATGTTTCTTGCTGTCTCGAGGTCCTCAAGGGACCAGTGGCCGTTCACTTCCCTCCCCTGATTTCGTGCTTACCATTCTCAAGCCGCCATGGCTCGATTGAGTAAGATCTTTTATGTTCCGGCTAAACCTATGGTTTATAAGCCAGGATCTCTCTACCTCTGGGTTGTTCTTCACCGAAACCCAATTTTTATATCTTGACTCGTTAGATTTGCAATATATCTAAGAGTATTCTGAGTTATTTTACTGTTTTCCATGAGAATCTTTCTGCTCTTTTCAAAACGTCTCTTCGTCTCCATAACTAAGGTTTCTTATCCCCTTTTTTTTCAAAACGACTTTTCCTCTGATTTTAAGTGTTATTCTATAATATTTACTATTTTCAAACGGTTTATTTAGGTTTTCCCTTTAACCTGATTAACCGTGCTAAAACCCCTAATTTCCTGGCTTAGTTGTGGGTTCTGAGTCTGTCTACGCTGATTTGTTCGTTTGATTTGTATGCATGTCTGTTTCCTGATTTTTCTTCTCCCTGCCTATACTATGTTTATTCCAGAAATTTGTAGTAATTTCCTTTAATCAATGTTATTTTATTTAAATCCCTAATTTCCCGTAATTGATACCCTTTACTGATTTCCTCTGGTTGATGCCCTTTACTGATTCCGATTTCTAAATTATTTTCTTACCTTATTATGTGGTTGACTATACTGCTAATTGATTCTTATGTTATTTGCTTAATTAGAACCTTATGTACCTAGCCTTAATCGCTTACTCTATACCTGTAATGTGTTTGAATTATTTTCTTAGCTATATTTTAGCCATATATGATCTCTTTCCTTATTTTTGTTACATGTCTTTTACCGTTTGAAGTTAACTCCCTTAATTGAGGGATTACTTGCACTGAGTTTACTCTAATTGATTCTGAGTTCTTCAATTAATGAACAATTTTGACTCTTACCATATTTACCTAGATTTCAAACTACTATATAGATTGCTCTCTTCTACTCTCATTTAAAAAAAGGACACGGACATTAGTTCACAACTCACTCTCACACTTAAAGATTTTCTGCTCTCTCTCTTGTTACTTGCTATTATTACAGAACTAGCCGATTGTAAGCCAAGGCTAGTTATTGCACACTACTGCTCTACGCTTAGTATCTACTCTACTTAACTGGTATGTTATGATTTAAATCCAAGTTCCAACCTCAATGTGTTTTCTTACTACTGTAATTTACTGATTATTGTTCTATGTCTGATATTCTGAAGCTTTTCAATATGTAGTTAGCATGTTTTCACTTACCATATTAGTTTTGTCCTAATTCAACTTAGGATCAACATGTTTATGAACTTGTTTACTCCTTATAGCATGTACAGCCTGACTCTGCTCTGTTTATGTTTGTCTTGTTTCTAGTATGAACCTTTCATTGGAAAGTAAATTTGTTACCTTAAGTTTTCTGATTCTATGCTTAATTCTGTTTAATGTAACTATGTCCCACTTTTCTTTTCTGAAATCCACAATCCTAGACCGTGTTTGTATTATTAGCTATCCCCTAATACTATAAACCCCCTACAGAACTTCTGTGCTTCTTCTTGTTATGTGTTCACTGTATATGTCCTATGTGTCCCAAATTCCCAATCTCCCTGTATGAAAGACTGTTGAACCTACTTGCTTTCGAGTGTTCAGCTATTTGTTTGATTCTTCAAGTGTTTGCATTGTTCTTGTTCAAATTATTTTACTAGTAATCGACTCTTATTTTATAGGACTTCTTTACTTCACTGAGTCTTTTCAATACTATTTTATACCAAAGCATTTTCAAAAACTATATCAAGCACTCTCACTCTACTCTTAGGTCCTTAAGTTCCGCCCCTCCAGTGTGTGACTGCTTTGGGATTCCTGTGAGATCCTTCTGAACTCTGATGCACTGGAGCTGACACTTCCACACTGCACTTACTCATTTCTGGTTATGAAATCTGGGTGTGAGAACTGCCCGGGATCCTTGAGGTCCTTAGGGAACTCTGACACACCCGGACATGAGAAAGGCTATGACTTTGGCATATGAGGCTATGGAAAATTTGGTACATTTGGGCCTACTTCAGGCTACATAGAGTTTAACTTCTTCTTTTCCTTTATGCATTTATGTAATTTATTCAATTGGTCTGTAATTAAATCTTGGAAACAAATATTGGGGTTGGCTAGTGAAATGGGAAGGGTAGTTATATATTCTATTATTGGGTATAAATCATGCCTTAGGCTTTACATTCCATATATATGCATTAGAATCCATTCTTAGGACCAACATATTCATTCAAACCATGCCAAACATGCATTGGATATCATGTCCTTAAGGCCTTTCATGTTTACTGCTTCAACACTCAGCATGTCCTTAATTTGGGATCCTATCTAATAAAATTGCTTCTTGTTGTGTTTGAACGTGCTGATTATGTGCGTTACTTGTGGAGGTAAATCTGGGCCTCATAATTTCTTTCATGCATTAGTCTGATTAGTCCTATTTGTTCTTCCCTATTGCTTAGAATTTTCTCCTTTCAAAACCTTAGGGGTCTGTCTAGAACTACCTATATCTAGAGGTCCTAAATTCCTACAGGACTACAGGGAAGGGACGGGTAACAACATGCATAGAGATTGCTAAATAAACTCGCTTAATAACCGTTAAAGGGTGGGGTAAAGGGTAGATATGGATATGACGACCGGTGTGCTAATGCCACGTGTATCCCCTCACCGAGGAGTGATTACTGGGCATTGCATTGATGTGATCCTATAGGATAAACAACTTAGGACTCCCCTATCCCCTACATATGTGTGCTTAGACTGCAAATCTTTTCAAAACCATTACTTGTTCCCATGTGTATACATTGACTGCCTATTTGTTACTTGCTTAAATTCACAAAGTTCGTTTAGCTGGGAACCACAGTTGTGGACTTTGAGGGGTGCCTAACACCTTCCCCTCGGAGTAATTTCAAGCCCTTACCCAATCTCTGGTTATTCAATTATTATTATTGTGACCCTTAATAGGAGCCCTAAAGCACCTTAATTCATTAGGTGGTGACTCTTCAAGTCCTTCACATCCTTTATCCCAAAAGGAAATGAGATGTCCAATAACGTCAGAAACCCCGACCGATCCGAAAGGAGAGGAAAGAGGGGGACGCGGCCGCCAAGATGTCATCAATGAATACAATAACGAAGGGGGGGGTCCAAATACAGATGGACCAAGCAATATATAGAAGCCATACCATCTATCTGGTCATCTGAGATCGTGCATAAGCCAAAACACAGTGCACATCGCAGCACCCATTATGCCACCATATGAAAGATACAAAAAACCTCAAAATCTACTCCGAGTCGCAAGCAACTATATACTCAATTAGCTAAGAACTTTCCATTTGATTTTATTCTGGAGAAAATTACAATACGCCACATGCCCCACACACCAGTAGGTAATATACATCTCAAACCATGGTAGCGACCATCAAGAACCCTCTGAAACCCACTGCACTTAACCAAACCAACAGGACTGAATCCCTCTAACTCAACTAAGCTATGCAAGCCTTCAAAACCCAAGAGTCTCAATACAAAACACCTATAGAAACTCTCCACGTCATGAGCACCCAACGAGCCGTCATACACATTACCATGCCAACCCAACCTACTACCACGCTGTCCAATTTCTCCGAATTCTTTCTGAACTACCTTAAAATTTATTCTTCTACTCACCATATTACCACAATCCTCCACCAAAATTCAGCATGCGAGACCCTATCATAAACCGCACCACCCTAAGGCTGATACGCCATTGAATGTTCTATTAAGCACCCCAAAAGTGCCACAGTTCAAATACTTACTCTAAAGAGACTTCATGCGAGTCTAAAGACATTAACTTCACCTTCCTGATACTGATATGTGGAATCCATAATGACATAGAAATTCCCCAAGTCTTGACATCATCCAACGTGAATCTCAATTTCCAGCCAAATACCCATCCTGAAGATTCCTAACTGTTACCTATAAATCTTGAATCTATTAGAACCATTCTCAAGAGTCATTTACTCTGCTCAAATATCAATTAAATCGACCAAGCAGACCGAACGACCTAAGCCCCATTAGGACAGCAACACCCAAGGGAGTAACCCACACCCCTCGAGCAACCAAGAAAATTCCTACTCCACGCACACTACATCCTTTACAAATAACAACTAATGAATTCAATAAAACCCATATAACCATAGAGTATAATACAACATTATCTAGAAATTTTCGTACAATAACCCTTTAATCCTTATCCAAATGTCCACCGAGGTTCTTATAATCCCAACGGACGGGATCACGATCTGTGCATCAATTTGGAGAAATAAATGCCAATATGCTAATCACTAATGTATAAGTAGTTAAATCCAGAGGGGTAAAGGGTATAACCTTATCTATTTTATAGAAAATGAGGCACGAAGTCCCCAGGTTCGGCATGGTCCAAAGTATACCAACATTGTTGCTGGATTGGTGGGAAGACCTTTCGCCAAGTGACAAAGACCATGTAAAGAGGGTCCTAAAAAACTTTCCCTCTTTACTGGATGTCCAACCGAAAAATATGTTGATCAAAGAAGCCACTATGTTCTAGGAAAGATAAAGGTTTGTGTTCCATTTTGGCAACATAGAAATGACCCCCCTCTTGGAGGAGATAGGGGGCTTCACAGGATTACCTTGGGGAAGTCCAGGTTTGTTGGTGCCGGAAAATCGTGCCGCTGGGGAGTCCTGAAAATGATGGGTTTGAAAAAGAACGATGATTTAGAGTGCCTGACCGAGTCCTACATAACTTTTGACTATCTCTGTGAATGATAAGGTCACAGCAAATCCTATCGTATCTTCCATGATGAATTCTCTATTACTTCCTTGGGTCATATTCACCGTAGGGGTTTTGTGTCATTTTCTTCCTGGGTATGATAGTATTTCCGAGTAAAGGAGTCAAGATTCACACTAGGCTGGCTATGGTAGACAAAACCTTAATGGAGGGGATCGAGGGGAAACATATATCATTATCCCTATGATCATAGCAGACATATACCGAGCCTTGGACCGCTGGCAGAAGGGGTTCAAACACTTTGAGGGTTGTAATCTGCTACTACAGGTTTGGTTATTGGAGCATCTCCAAAGGGGTCAATATCGTCAAGAGTTTCCACGAAGGGTGTGAAATGATCATATAGCCTTCCATCACCCTAAGAGAATGATCTACATCCTAGACAGGTTTGCTCAACCGGAAAATTCTACAGAATGGGCGCATTTTTTTGACAATCTGACCGAGGACCAGGTTCAATGGATGTTCGAATGGTTCCCTATCACTGAGTTCATCATCAAATAGAGGGGCGCTCCGCACCTGGTGTTGATCGGTTTAAGGGGAATATACCCTTATGTTCCCATCAGGATTATGAGACAGATAGAAGGAAGCAAGTCATACCGCAAGTTTCTAAAATGAGTCATTACAGGGTGAATTTTCAGGATGACGACATCCCGTACAAATGTGAAGCTCAGCATATGTGGCATCTAAAGGTTATTATAGAAAAGGAAACTATCGAGCCAGACAGGTACCACACAGCTTACCTATCATTGTTAGAAGACATCATAGTAGGGATAGTTGAGCCAGGAATGGGTGGGGAAAACAGGGTCATAAACGAAGTTGTTGAGGCCCAAGTGATATACAATAAACTGCCAAAAGGGTTCATGATTCCGAGGCCGAGCATCTGGAGAAACAACATACTGATATGGAACTGATCAAAGAGTGGAAGGAAAGGGTATCAAATCCAATGAGAGTTTGGAATATTTGGAGCAGGGTCGAATGGAACTAGAGGCGAAGACAAGGAAAAGAGTCGTCGACTACCAGGATGTTGAGGGAAGCGAAGGAGGGCATCTAGGAAGAGTATATCTGTTGTTGGACATGCATGACCTGGGGAACCTGATTGACAGAGCCAAGAAGATCAAGCCTGGGGAAGGTCCTTCTGGGACTAAGTAGATTAGATTTACTTGCTTTTTAAAATGTAATAGTGCCATTAGTAACTTATCTTATTCAATGTCGTTTTAGATTCATCTACTTTTACATTAATGAAATGAGGCAATTATTGGCATCTAAGTTCTCTAAATCAACTTGTCGCTAGGCCTACCTCGGGCACAACGAGGCTCCCTAAATTAGGACACGCTTTTATATTCCTGCAATGTGTGTTTAAATACTGCAATATTTTCTCATGATCCTCACTGACTTGGCTACCTTTTGTTTTGCTTTTGTTTTCTTTCTTTTATTCCCCTCCCCAAAGGTTGGTTCGTGCATTCTGGCATCATCAACATATCACACAAGATCCAGGGGCCCTCTACCTCCTCCTCCTCCTAGTCCACCTAAAGGCAAAGGCAAAGTCAAAGGCAAAATGGAAGATTTGAACAATATCAAGGAAAACACAATGAAAGCTGAACGAACAGAAGCTCCTAACAATCAAGGTACTCAGGTTCAGAATGATGCTATGTTAGAAGTCGATCAAAGGTTGTTAAAACTCCAAGGGGAACTTGAACATGTGCGAAACTTGGCGAATCTTTCCTTCTCACTTAGTGTTCCATATGTCAATCATCGGAACACCCAAAACCCTATACCTCCTCAGAACACCCCAAACAAACAGAACCCTCCCACAACTCACCACCGTACAACTCCACCAAAAAATCAAACTACTCCACCACAATGCAACACTTGCCACACTCCTGGAAACACCCCATTGATCATCTGTGAACCACAAAACTCCACAAATGACCACCTCTACGCTCAGGTGCTAGTCCATCATAACAACCCCATATACGTGGAGACTCTACCTTACTCCACCCAACCCAAGAGACTGACTAGTCGAGTCTAGGGTGTCGAAGGAAGTAAAAGAGTTGAGGGATTGAACTATGAAGATCTCTGCATACAGCCTGATGTTGAACTACCAGAGGGTTACAAACCTCCTAAGATCGAGATGTTCGACGGTACAGGTGATCCCAGAGTCCATCTGAGAACCTATTGTGATAAATTGGTTAGAGTAGGAAGAGACGAGAAGAATCGCATGAAATTGTTCATGAGAAGCCTCACCGAAGGTGATTTGTCTTGGTACATTATCCAAGACCCTAAGAAGTGGTCCAACTGGGTAGGCATGGCCTTATATTTCATGGATCAGTTCACTTTCAACACAGATAATGATCTGGACGTATTTTATATCCAGAACCTAAAGAAGAAGCCCACCAAAACTTTTCACGAGTATGCCACTCGCTGGAGATCTGAAGCAGCCAAGTTCAGTACTGCCCTAGATGAAGAATAAATGAACAAATTCTTCGTCCGGGCACATGACTGGCAGTATTATGAGAGGCTGATGGTAGTTGAAAACCACAAATTCTCTAACATCATCAAGCTAGTTGAGAGAATTGAAGAAGGGATTATGAGAGGAATGGTTACTAATTTCGAAGCACTACAAGCCACCAACAAAGCCTTGCAGTCTGGTGGTATATCCAAGAAGAAAGATACAGGGATGGTAATGGTTGCAAAGGGAACCAAATCCCCGTTGGTATACCAAACTTCCCCACTCACATACCAAGCACCCCTACCTATATATCAGCCAACACCTTCGCCAACATATCAATCGTTACCCCTACCTGCTTATCAACCCACGTCTCCTAGATATTCCTAACCAGCCCCCGTTTACCATACATACAACTCTCAAACCTCTAACTTCCAGTCACCCACTGCTCGCCAAAATTTTCCAAGACCTTGACCCAATTTTGACCGCAAGCCACCCAAATAATATACTGCCATTGCTGAACCTATTGACCAGCTGTACCAAAGATTAAAAGTTGATAGCTATGTCACTCATATGCCTGCTGTAACCCCTGAAAATCCATCTCAATGGGTCAACTCCAAATAAAACCTGTGCATAATATTCTGGCATGAAGGGGCATACAATTGATGAATGCCGTTCACTAAAGGATAAAATCCAGTCTCTAATTGATAATAAGGTCATCCACATAAAGAAAGCTACTCCTAATTTCCGCAAAAATTGGCTCCTAGACCATAGGGTGGGAGGCATCAACATGATAGAGATAGAGGAAGAATGTGACCTAGAGGGGTCGATTAGATGGATCAAAGAAGGTGATGACCCAAAGAAACCAGCGGTCACACTTAATCCCATCATAGTCCAGATTCAGCCGTCTATAGATGTTGAGGTAGCTGTGTCAGTCCCATTCAAGTTTGAAGTGGCACCACCTGCGGATGCACCAGTGCCGTTTAAGGTTGAGGGCATGCCACTTGCCACGGCAGCTGTCCCATTTGAAGTGAAGATAGCCGCACCAATTACAGTGATAGTGTCAACCCCGTCGCTATTCAACACTAATGCCGTACATTGGGACTACGTGGCTGAAGGAAGAAGGAAAGGTAAGGTCAAAATGGAAGAAGTTGGTGCCACACAGAGGATGACGAGGATCGGCAGTGTCTTTACACCTGAACACTTGGAAAAGTCTAGAAAACATGCTTTCAATAGGCCACCCATCATTGAAACAGGTCCGGATGATCTTTGGAGAAAGGTGCAAGCCAAAGAATATTCAGTCATAGATCAGCTGAACAAGACTCCCGCCCAAATATCCATCCTGTCATTGCTGCAGAACTCGGAAGCGCACATGATCGCTTTGATGAGAGTGTTAAACGAAGCATATTGGCCTAATAGGATCACTAGTGTAGAAATGGTGAACATGGTAGGACATGTGCTGGAAAGTTACAAGCTCACTTTCCACGAGGACGAGCTGCCACCTGAAGGTCTAAGTCACAACAAGGCACCGCACATCACTGTGCAATATGAAGATTATTTCATTACCAGGGTTCTAATCGACGGAGGATCCAGCCTCAACATTTGCCCATTGACAACACTCAAATGATTGAGCAAAGGATTGTATGAGATTAGAGAAGGGTCCATGAATGTGAAGGCTTTCGACGGTTCTTAGAGGGCCACAATTGGATTAATCAGTCTTTGTGTACAGATAGGACCTACATGGTTCGAGGTCTTATTTCAGGTGATAAATGTACCCACGTCATATAACCTGTTATTAGGACGGCCATGGATACATGCCGCTGGGGATGTGGCATCAACATTGCATTAGGCAGTGAAATTTGAATGGAACCACCAGGAAGTAATCATCCGGGGAGATGGAAGCAACCCTAACTACAGTCGCCAGACCATCCCGGTTGTTGAAGGTAGAAGAAGGCTAGGTGGAGAAACCTATCACCAAATCAAGCGGGTCAACACAATAGCCAAGGATAAGTGTTGGGATAGTAATATCAAAAGAATATTGCACTGGAGTGGGTACGAGCCTAGCAAAGGTCTCGGTAAGAATCTTCAGGGGATTTCCAAACCAATAAAGCCGAAGCACCATGGCACCACTTTTGGGCCGGGATACAAATACACATGGCAAGAGTATGAAGACTGGTCACTACTATGGCGCGGTCCCTACTATCCATTAGAACAACCTATACCACATTTGAAGCAGACTTTCCAGCAAGCTGACATCATATGGGGGTCAGAAGAAGAAGAAACTCTAGCAGCTTTGAAGAATCCATTCCTGGAAGATTAAGACATGGACTGTTGTGTTATTGTTGAGGAGGAGGAAGGGGAAGTCCCTACCATCCAAGTTGTGATCAAGGGATCATTCCTAAAGAATTGGACTGTCAGACCATCTAGGGCCCGACGAGTCCCGGGGTAGCAAGGTTGAGCAACATTATTTATTTCATTTTTCCTAATGATCTCCTTTTCGCATTTTCTATTTTCCAATAAAATCCCGATATTCCAAAATGTTTGTTTAAATTATTACGTTTCAACGAGTTAGTATTTATTTATTATCGTTTTTCTCTCATTACTTTAATCTATACATCATTACTATTTCCTGTCTTGATGAACCGGTGACTGTGACATGCAATGAGACAACGCAATAAAAGGACAGCAATTCAGAAGAAGAGGATGTCATACCCGATGAAATTGTCAGAGAAGTTAAGGATTTCGAGAACATACCTAAGTCCAACCTGGACGAAACTGAGGTAGTCAACCTGGGAGATTCAGAGAATGTCAAAGAAACTAGCATCAGCATCCATTTGTCCCATCGGAGAAAGAGGAATATACCCAATCCTTGAAAGAGTATGAAGACATATTTGCACGGACGTACGATGACATGACTGGTCTAAGTACATCAATTGTGGCTCATAAGTTGCCGTCCAATCTAATGTGCCCGCGGGTAAAATAGAAGCTCAGGAAGTTCAAACCTGATATGAGTGTGAAAATCAAAGAGGAAGTTACCAAGCAAATCAATGCCAAGTTCCTCAGGGTAGTTGAATATCCAACATGGTTAGCCAACATCATTCCAGTGCCCAAGAAAGACGGAAAAGTTAGTGTTTGTGTCGACTACCGGGATCTCAACCGGGCCAGACCAAAGGATGATTTCCCCTTCCAAACATACGCATCCTGATTGAAAATTGTGCAAAGCATGAACTTCAATCGTTCGTGGGTTTCTTTGCCGAATACCATCAGATTTGGATGGACGAAGAAAATATTGAGAAAGATGGTAGAAAGACACAAGCAGTGGCACGAAAAGCTATCATTTGCTTTACTGGGATACCGCACCACAGTGCACATTACCTAGGGCAACTCCTTACTTACTGGTTTATGGTACGGAAGTTGTTATTTCTTCCGAAGTGGAAATTCCTTCCTTATGAATCATAGAAGAAGCTGAGCTCAGTGACACATAATGGATAAGAAGTCATTATGAGAAGCTAGCCCTCATAGACGGGAAAAAGATGAATGCAATATGTCACAGAAAGCTTTATCATAGCAGAATGACCAGAGCCTTCAACAAAAGAGTCAATCCAAGATAGTTCACACCGGGGCAGCTGGTGTTAAAGAAGATCTTTCCACATCAAGATGATGCCAAAGGGAAATTCTCTCCCAACTGGAAAGGTCCGTATATGGTTCATCGAGTAGTAACAGGAGGAGCTCTCATACTTGCAGAAATAGACGGAGAAGTCTGGCCAAAACCAATCAATTCCGATGCAGTCAAGCGCTACTATGTGTAACTCTTTATGCTTTCTCGAATGATGTAAACCGAACTACGCCCGACTTGATTCCCGTTTAAGAGGGGATATGTAGGCAGCCCTATGAGTTCGGTCACAATTAAATAAAAATCTCATCCCCCCCACCGCAATTGGAAACTGGGGCAGAATTTTGAGGAGGACCCTCAAAATTCCGTAGCACGAGAGGTTGCAATGTCTTGAACCGTGTCACGATCGTCGATTCATATTATTTCTAAAAATATATTTTCTACTATGTCTTTGCAAAACCATGCATGCTTTCTTTCATAAATAGCTCTGTTTAGCAAACGCTACCCCGATAACTTGAACAGGATCATCAGACCAAGCAGAATGAGTCAAGCAAAGCCAGCGGGGATGCGAACCGACCATCCCCATCTACAAAACTCACGATTTTTCTTTAAATACATGAACAAAAGATAAACACGCTTAAAAGTCACAATTCTCAAAACAATCGCAATTCAAAATCTGCTACCAGCTAAGAAATTCTATTATCATTTGCCATTTATTCTTCTGCATAAGGTTAAGCCCTGCCTTCATCTTGCATGGGACTAAGCTCTGTCCTGCATCTTGCATGAGGCTAAGCTCTGCCTCCATCTGCATTAGGCTGATTTCTGCCTTCCATCTGCATAAGACTAATCTGTGCTTTCCATTTGCATAAGGCTAATCTCTGTCTTCCCTTGCATAAGGCTAATCGCTGCCTCCCACTTCATGAGACTAAGCTCTGTCTCCATCTTGCATAAGGTTAAGCTCTAGCTCCATCTTGCATAAGGCTAATCTTTTCCTTCACTTGCATAAGGCTAATTTCTTCCTTCATTTACATGAGACTAAGTTCTGTCTCCATACCTGCATTAGGCTAAACTCTGCCTCCATTTTACTTTCACCGAGACTAAGCGCTGTCTGAAGCCTTATTTACTTCGATCCTATTTTGGGCCAAGATCTACCCCCAAGTTGCAAGACTAAGCCTTGTCTTGTTGACATCATATTATTGCATCTCATGGGCTGAAATATCGGCAACTTTTCCAAAGGCGTCATAGTCTAACGGCATCATCCTCATAGCTGGAAGACACTATGTCATGGCCTGAGGATCTCTCTCAATTTGCATTATCATTATTCAAAGGCGTCATAGTTCAGAGGCACCATCTTCATAGCCTAAGAAGATCATTTCATGGCCTGCGAATCTCTCATCAAACAATTCATGGCCCAGGACATCATGGTCTAAGGACGTCATCCCTAACCGTTCGAAAACAACTTTCATAGTCCAGCGGAAACCTGCATCATGTTTAAATTTATGCACAATATATGGTTGTAGTATTCTTATTTGCAGGCAACCCGGCGAGCAACGATTATCCCAGCAAGAGCGATCCCGCTCCAGTTCCTCAATTGTATCAAACCTAACCTCTCCCGTGAACCGTTCATTCGGCCATCCCTATATATTGCATCCGCTCTTGTACTGACTTCATCGGTATACTTCGCCGACGAATCCGGAACTACATACAGCCTGATTCCTTTAAAACTAGGGGTATGTAGGCATCTCAGAAGCCAGGGTGCGGCCTAAATCTCTCTAACCATTTCGCTCGGTCAAAATTTGCCATCATATCTTTACCCGACAACTCTTTCATCCTTTTCGGGTAAAGAGGGGCAGCTGTTGATACCCAATTTTTTCCAAAATATTTTTAAAAATTGCATATATACCTTCAAAATCATGCTAATTGCAATTGGTGTTTTTCCCTAATTTTTTTGCATTTTTATAAATTTGTCCAGCATTTTATTTCCAATAAATAATTACAAAATTGCATGCCAAATGATTTCAAAAGCAGTTGTTGATTTAATTTATAATTTATGGACCTATTAAGACCAAATTACGCCATAAATAGAAAAATTGACACCTTTCGGCTATAATTGCAATAACTTTGCAATTATAGCCCATGCATATAATTTTGTACTATTTTCTACCAGAAATTAGTCCTTTATATTTTTTAAATACCAAGTAATCATTTTAAAAAAAATATTTGCATGCATAGAATTCTTTTTTAATTAGAAATTATGTTATAAATTATTTCGACTAATTTAATTCGGGTATTTAACAAATAGCCCCATTTCATTTCAATTATAACCTATTTAAACCAGTGCAATACCCAATACCCAAGTCCAATTCCTAAATACCCGACCCAGTATCTGATTAAATCTTGGTCGTTGATAAATTTTGATCAACGACCCAGATTCTCCATTACCTTAATTAACCTAAATGACCTACCTCCTGCCCTCATTCCCTCATTCTCTCTCAAGCTCCCTCTGCCCTAACCCTAGCTTCCCTTCACCGGCTGTTGGCTCGCCGGTAACAATGTTGGTTCTCTACCACCCCTGGCCTCTATGGCTCCTCCCATGCCCGGGTTCTTGCTGTCTCGAGGTCCTCGAGGGACCAGTGGTCGTTCACTTCCCTCCTCTGAGTCCGTGCTTACCATTATCAAGCCGCTATGGCTCGATTGAGTAAGATCTTTCTCAGTTCCAGCTAAACCTATGGTTTCTAAGCCAGAATCTCTCTACCTCTGGGTTGTTCTTCTCTGAAACTCTATTTTTATATCTTGACTCGTTAGATCCGTAACAGATCTAAGTGTATTATTAGTTATTTTACTGTTTCCCATGAGAATCTTTCTGATCTTTTCAAAACGTCTCTTTTTATTTTTTTTGGCAAATCCACTAGGCTAGGAGCCTAGGGCTAGTTTTATTAATAATAATAAGCAAAACAAGAACCACATAGGAGTAGTACAAATAAGGGGGACAATAGCACCAATAGTGCCGCCTCTATGCCTTGGCTATATAATCACTCCTCTGCGCCTCACCATGCCCTATATGGAAGCCTCATGTAGAGGATCATGGTGTAGCTTCCGGCAAAGTCTCACGAGGGCATATAATCTCATAGCCGCTTGGGTATTTTCCAAAAGGCATATGGCCTGGGCATACACTATTGGGTTAAACCTTACCTTACTAATCCTATCGTCTCCATAACTAGGGTTATTCCATCATATTTACTATGTTTAAACGATTTATTTAGGTTTTCCCTTTAACCTGATTACCCGTGTTAAAACCCCTAATTTCTTGGCTTAGTTTTGGGTTCTGAGTCTGTCGACGCTGATTTGTTCGTTTGATTTGTATGCATGTCTGTTTCTCATGAATATGTTCTGAATTTCCGTTATTTCTACCCCGTTACGCTCATTAGGGTTCCTGATTTTGCTTCTCCCTGCCTATACTATGTTTATTCCAGAAGTTTGTAGTAATTTCCTTTAATCAGTGCTATTTTGTTTTAATCCCTAATTTCCTGTAATTGATACCCTTTACTGATTTCTTGTGATTGATGCCCTTTACTGATTTTCGACTTCTAAATTATTTTCTTGACTTATTATATGGTTGACTATACTGCTAATTGATTCTTATGTTATTTCCTTAATTAGAACCTTATGTACCTAGCCTTAATCGCTTACTCTATACATGTAATGTGTTTGAATTATTTCCTTAGCTATATTTCAGCCATATATGATCTCCTTCCTTATTTTTTACCTGTCTTTTATCGTTTGAAGTTAACTCCCTTAATTGAGGGAGTACTTGCACTGATTTTGACTCTAATTGATTCTGAGTTCTTCAATTAATGAACAATTTTGACCCTTACCTTATTTACCTAGCTTTCAAACTACTATATAGATTGCTCTCTTCTACTCTCATTAAAAAAAAGGACACNTGTTACTTGCTATTATTACTCAACTAGCCGATTGTAAGCCAAGGCTAGTTATTGCACACTACTGTTTACTCGTAGTATATACTCTGCTTAACTGGTATGTTCTGATTTAAATCCAAGCTCCAAACTTAATGTGTTTTCTTACTACTATAATTTACTGATTACTGTTCTACGTCTGATATTCTGAATCTTTTCAATATGTATTTAGCATGTTTTCACTTACCATATTAGTTCTGTCCTAATTCAACTTAGGATCAGCATGTTTATGAACTTGTTTACTCCTTTATAGCATGTCCCAGCCTGACTCTGCTCTGTTTATGTTTTTCTGGTTTCTAGTATGAACCTTTCTTTGCAAAGCAAATTTGTTACCCTAAGTTGTCTGATTCTATGCTTAATTCTATTTAATGTAACTATGTCCCACTTGTCTGTTCTGAAATCCACAACCCTACACTATGTTTTTATTATTAGCCATCTCCTAATCCCATAAACCCCCTGCAAAACTTCTGTGCTTCTGCGTGTTATGTGTTCACTGTATATGTCCTATGTGTCCCCAATTCCCAATCTGCCTGTGTGAAAGACTATTGAACCTTCTTGCTTTTGAGTGTTCTTCCATTTGTTTGATTCTTCAAGTGTTTGCATTATTCCTGTTCAAATTATTTTACTACTAATCGAATCCTATTTTATAGGACTGCTTTACTTCACTGAGTCTTTTCAATATTGTTGTATACCAAAGCATTTTCAAAAACTATGTCAATCACTCTCACTCTACTCTTAGGTCCTTAAGTTCTGTCCCTCTAGTGTGTGACTGCTTTGGGATTCCTGTGAGATCCCTCTGAACTCTGATGCACTGGAGCTGGCACTTCCACACTGCACTTACTCATGTCTGGTTATGAAATTTGGGTGTGAGCATTTCCCGGGATCCTTGAGGTCCTTAGGGAACTCTGACACACCCATACATGAGAAATGCTATGACTTTGGCATATGAGGCTATGGACAATTTGGTACATTTGGGCCTACTTCAGGCTCCCTATAGTTTATCTTCTTCTTTTCCTTTATATATTTATGTAATTTATTCAGTTGGTCTGTAATAAATATTTGTAAACAAATATTGGGGTTGGCTGGTGAAATAGGAAGGGAGTTATATATTCTATCATTGGGTAGAAATCATGCCTTAGGATTTACATTCCCTATATCTGCTTTAGAATCCATGCTTAGGATTAATATATTCATTCAAACCATGCCAAACGTGCATTAGATATCATGTCCTTAAGGCTTTTCATGTTCACTGCTTCAACACACAGCATGTCCTTAATTTATGATCATGCCTACCACTTAGAAATCCTACTCCTAGGATAATAAAGTTAATATAAAACTATTACTTCTGTGCATTCAAAATCATGTTTTCAATCATCCTGTAATTCTTTGTGCATTTAGAAATCATGTTTTAGGAATTCTGTGCAGTCTGAAATTACGTCTTAACCATTCTGCATTTTATATGTGCATATTAGATACCATGCTCTAGGACTCTGTTGTATTTGCTTAACCACGCCTATTTTAAACTACAATTCATGAAAAGGTATAACACAGCCTCACATATGATTATCTTGTTTTAGATAAAACTGATAACAATCCCTGCATTTTCGTAACACCTAGAACATCATGCTTTTAGGTAAAACAACTTCTGAATTGCCTAAAGGTTAACATGCTTAAAAATTGGTAGGGAAGCTGATTAGGCCCCTGCTTATGAGTTTATAAAAATAAAGCTGCATATTTCTGTGCATGAGTGCTAACTTAGAATCCTGCTTAGGATCCTGTCTAATAAAACTGCTTCTTGTTGTGTTTGAGACGTGCTGATTATGTGCGTTACTTGTGGAGGTAAATCCAGGCATCATAACTGATTTCTTTCATTAGTCTGATTAGTCCTATTTGTTCTTGCCTGTCGCTTAGAATTTTATCCCTTCAAAACCTTAGGGGTATGTCTAGAACTGCCTATATCTAGAGGTCCTAAATTCCTCCAGGACCATATGTGTGCTTAGAATGCGAATCTTTTCAAAACCAGTACTTGTTCCCATGTGTATACTTTGACTGCCTATATGCTACTTGCTTAAATTCACAAAGTTTGTTTGGTCGGGAACCACAGTTGTGGACTTTGAGGGGTGCATAACACCTTCCCCTCGGAGTAATTTCAAGGCCTTACCCAATATCTGGTTATTCAATTAGTGTTATTGCGACCATTAATAGGTGCCCTAACGCACCTTAATTCGTTAGGTGGCGACTCTTCAAGTCCTTCACATCCCTTATCCCAAAAGGAAATGAGTTGTCCAATAACGTCAAAAACCCTGACCGATCCGAGAGGAGAGGAAAGAGGGGGACACGACAGCCAGGATGTCATCAATAAATACAATAACGAAGGGGGGGTCCAAATACAACTGGACCAAGCCATATCTAGAAGCCATATCATCTATCTGGTCGTCCATAAGCCAAAACACAGTGCCTTTTGTGAAACTTACACCTTCACCGAGCCATATCTAGAACTAATATCATCTATCTGGTCATCTGAGATCGTCCATGCTGCTTAAGAATTCAGAACCTTCCTTTGAAAACCACATCGTGCCCTTGCACTTGCAAATCTCAATCCTACACTACACATCGCAACACCCATTATGCCACCATATGAAAGATACGAAAAACCTCAAAATGCACTCTTAGTCGCAAACAACTATATACCCAATTACCTAAGAATTTTCCATTTGATTTTATTCTGGAGAAAATTACAATATGACACATGCCCCACACACCAGTAGGAAATATACATCTCAAACCATGGTAGCGACCATCAAGAACCCTCTGAAACCCATTGCACTTAACCAAATCGTCAGGACTGAATCTCTCTAACTCAACTAAGCTACACAAGCCTTCAAAACCCAAGAGTCTCACCACAAAACACCTTGTATAAACTCTCTACGTCATGAGCACCCAATGAGCCGATCATCCATATTACCATGCTGACCCAACCTACTACCACGCTGTCTAATTTCTCCGAATTCTTTCTGAACTACCTTTAAATTGATTCTTATACTCGCCATAATACCACAATCCTCCACCAAAACTCACCATGCGAGACCCTAGCATAAACCGCACCGCCCTAAGGCTCATACGCCATTGAATGTTCTCTTAAGCACCCCAAAAGTACCACAACTCAAACAGTTACTCTAAAGAGACTTCATGCGAGTCTAAAGCCATTAACTTCACCTTCCTGATACTGATATGTGGAATCCATAATGACATAGAAATGCCCCAAGTCTTGACATCATCCAACGTGAAACTCAATTTACAGCCAAATACACATCCTTAAGATTCCCAACTGTTACCTATAAATCTTGAGTCTATTAGAACCATTATCAAGAGTCATTTACTCTGCTCAATTATCAATTAAATCGACCAAGCAGACTGAACGATCTGAGCCCCATTAGCACACCAACACCCAAGGGAGTAACCCACGCACCCCACACCCCACCCCGAGCAACCAAGCAAATTTCTACTCCACGCACACTACATCTTTTACAAATAACAACTCAATAATTCAATAAAACCCATATAACTATAGAGTATAATACAACATGTATCCAGAGATTTCCATTACTCGAGTCATCCTCAAATTCCATCTCTGTAAGTCATAACTGATTCACCAGTATACCTCGAACTAAAACCAATACAACACATAATCGTGCAATGAACTTATCAATAGCAGAATCCCCCACTTGGCTCATAACCATAAATCAAAATAAACAATAACACATAATGCCCATACACTATCACTGCCACAATACCGCAATAGGATTCAACTAAATCCTTCATAAGCTTATATAACACAAACCATCTAATATCTCAAATCGCCTGCAACCCTCACATTCATCCTTGTAGCCGTCAAGCCAATTCTCATAAGCGACCCGAACTCAAATTGCAACACATATAATCCACTGATAAAAGAGAACTCGCTACAAAACAACATAGGGATCACACAACCTTAGGACACCTCGCAGGAGATAACCCTGTATGCTTAGCCGCAAACTGATATCTCTCTATACCCTTCCAAACTCCTAGCTATTACACAATCATTTTATCCTCATGCATTAAAACACAACCAATGACTATCCTCAAGGCATCACAATATGCAGTATTAAAACCTGAAGTTGATGGTAGAATTAACACTGGAGCTGTGGTCAAGGCAGTCTTGAGCTTCTAAAATCTCTCCTCACACTCATCCGACCAACCGAATGGAGCACCCCTCTTTGGGTCAATTTGGTCAAGGACGAAGTAATAGATGAAAATCCCTCCACTTAGCGACGATAGTAACCTGCCAAACCGAGAAAGCTCCTAATCATCGTGGCTGAGGACGGTCTAGACCAACTCTGCACCGCCTCTATCTTCTTCAGATCCACCTGAATACCCTCACTACACACATGGTGCCACATGAATGCTACTGAACTGAGTCAAAATTCATAATTGGAGAACTTTTCGTAAAGCATATCTTCCCTTAATATATGTAATAAAATCCTCAAATGATGAGCATGATCCTCCTGGCCATGACAGTACACCAAGATCTCATCAATGAATACAATAACGAAGGAGTCCAAATATGGCTGGAATACACTGTTCGTCAAATTCTTGAACGCTACTAGGGCATTGGTCAACCTAACAGACATCATCAAGAACTCATAAGACAACATGAAGATCTACATCAATCCACAACTAAACTACATGAGAGGTCCTTCAATGCACCCACAACTCGAGGCCATACATCAACTCAAGACAGAAGTAAAACACCCAATAGTTCTTGCCACATCTCCAACAAACTATTTTTGTCTCATTAAAACAATCTGAACACATCTCACCATCAATAATACTCACGACATAGTCATCCAGTCATAAAATCCCACCAATAAAGAAACAAATGTACATATAAGTCCCGAATGCACGTGCTAACAGAATCAAAATCCCAGTACTCAAGCCATAGACAAGACCCGACCTTAAGTCCTCCAAACTGGCCTATCATCAATATGCTAAAATCACACAGCGCACCTCATCCATGAAAATTACGAGACGCCGATTCATAGCTGATACCGAGCGCTCACGTGCACATTCAAATGCATGGAAGGAATTCAAAGAGTTATGCCTCAGGCTGAATTAATGGATTCGCACGACAAGAATTCAAGAAAAGTGAGGTTTTTCATAAGGGTTCCGCAGCCTCTCGAAGATAAGTACAAACATCTCCGTACAGATCCGCAAGACTCCACTAAACCTGCTCATGACTCGTGAGACCTATGTAACCTACACTCTAATTCAAATCTGTCATGACCCAAAACTAACCCAGTCGTGATGGCGCCTATCATGGTACTAGGAAAGCTGACACAATTACCAAAACATCCGATATGTTCATTTTTACAGAAAAATCTTAAAACTGTTCAAAATAAAACCTTCAATAAGAAGTTCAAATCAAAACAAAAGTGCGGAAAGAAAAGCCCGACATCGGGATGTCACTAGTCATGAGAAACTACTATAACAGTCTGTAAACATCAAGACTAACATAGTCAGGGATTAGTCAAGTACAAATAAGGGAAGATAAAGGAGGAGGAAAGCAAGGTTGTGATCGCCATACAACTACCTTGCTAACTCCGAGAATACATCATAATGACCAACACTCTCAATCGTGTGAAGAGAACACCTAAATCTGCACACAAGGTGTAGGGAGTAACGTGAGTACGCCAACTTAGTATGTAACAACCATAAATAAAGGCTGAGCAGTCGTGACGAGCAGTAAAACACATAAAGTCCACATTATGAAATCTCACTAAAATTCCACATGCTTTCAAATTAGTATTTGAGTCAAATCATCTAGTTTAAAATTCAGTTCCCGTGAAAATTCATTTTAAGTTATTTTTCAATAACTTCAACAGAGTCTCAATGCAAAAGAGAGTGAAAAATGATGAAAGCCCCTCGGGCAAAACATCACTCATATACAGCCCCTCAGGCAAGCCTCACAATCACTCATAAACAGCCCCTGGGGCATACCTCACAATCACTCGTAACAGCCCCTCGGGCATACCCCACAATCACTCGTAACAACCCCTCAGGAATACCTCACCATCACTCATACCTCCCAGTTACTCAGCACTCGGCACTCGGACTCAGTAGGTACCTGAACTCACTGGGGGTGTGTACAGACTCCGGAGGGGCTCCTTCAGCCCAAGCGCTATATCAAGCCAAATCATGGAATAAATCACTCAAGCCCCCGACCTATATCAAACATGATGTGGCGTGCAGTCCGATCCCATAAATATCCTTACAAAATCAGGCCCTCGACCTCACTCAGTCATAAACCTCACAAGCCACTAAGGCATTTCCGTAAAAATAGGGAACTCAGTCCAAAACAACATTTATGTGCATCAAAGCAGAGTAATAAAACTAAGTTATGCAGTAAATAGGTTTAATCATGACAAAGTATAGATTTTCGATCGAAAACTATGAGAGGATAGTAAGAAAAAAGGCCCCTAAGGGTCCAAACAGCACTGGCACAAGGCCCAAACATGGCATTCAGCCCAATTTACAGAAACTCTTTCTCAAACACATAAATATCGTGTTGTTTCAACAAAATACGCAACTTTACAGTTGCTACAGGACGGACCAAGTCACAGTCCCCAATGGTGCACGCCCACACATCTGTCACCTAGCATGTGCGTCACCCAAAAATAGTAAAAATGATACAAAATCCGGGATTTCATACCCTCAGGACTAGATTTATAATCGTTACTTACCTCAAACCTGTCAAATCTCTATCCCGCGATGCTCTTGCCTCTGGACTCGGCCTCTAAATGCTCCGAATCTATTCACAATCAATACAATATGATCAATATAGGCTAAAGAATCCAATTCCACACGAAAATACAAAATTATAGGCCAAATCCTGAAATTCACTCAAACCCGGCACCCGGGCCCACGCCTTAAAATCTGACAAAAGTTACCAAACCCAAAAGCCCATTCACTTACGAGTCTAATCTTACCAATTTTATTGTAATCCAACCTGATTTGGTCACTCAAATCCTCAAAATTAACTCTCCAATTTTCAAGCCTTAAATTCCCAAATTTATAGCTCAAATTCCCAATTAGATGATGAATAAAGTCATAGATTCATGAAACTTATACCAATATAGGATAGAATCACTTACCCCAACGTTTCTCCTGGAAATCCTTCGTAAAATCGCCTCACACCCGAGCTCCTCAAATTTAAAAATAAAAAATGGAGAACAAAACCTCGAGATGGGGTTTGCTGCCCAGCAAGTCCGCACCTGCGGAAATGCATCTTCGAAGAGGGCTCCGCTTCTGCAGAATTCATTAACAATCTGACTCCACTTCTACGATCAACTGAACGCACATGCGGTAATCGCAGATGTGGGAACCAATCCACACCTGCGGTCCAAATGTGCACCTACGCCGCTCTTGCGTACCTCGCACATGCGGTTCCTATTCTGCATGTGCGGTAACACCAGCGACAATAGCTTCAGCTGCATTTTTCCAACTCCAAACTCTCCGGTCACTACCCGAAATCACCCCGAGGCCATCGGGACCTCAACCAAACATGCCAACATATCCAAGAACATCATGCAAACTTAGTCGAACCTTCGATTCACTCGAAACAATATCAAACCACCAAATTACACTCGGATTCAAGCCTAAGAATTTCTACATCTTCAAATTCCGCAAACGACGCCAAAATCTACCAAACCTTGTCCGAATGACCTCAAAGTTTACACAAGGTTACAAATGACACTACGAACCTATTCCAATTTCCGGACTTCTGTTCCGACCCCGATATCTAATTCTTCACTGCCGACCAAAATCTCCAAATTTTTAACTTTTGCCAATTCAAGCCTAATTCTACCACAGACCTCCAAATTACATTCCGGAAACGCTCCTAAGTCCAAAATCACCTAACGAAGCTATCCGAACCATAAAAATCAAAATCCGAGATAATTACTCAATAGTCAAATCTTGTTGAAACCTTTCAAATTTAAAGCTTCTAGCTGTGAATCATTCCTCCATATCAATCCTGAATAACCTGAAAACCAAAATCAACGATTCACGTAAGTCATAACACATGGTACAGAGCTGCTCATGCCGTCAAATAACCGAGCGAAGTGTAAAATGCTCAAAACGACCGGTCAGGTTGTTACATATTAGTAATGCATAGAACTAATGCTTGTATTATTTCTTCTAATACCTCCTGCCAAACGACCTCTACATGTATTAGCTTGGGTATTATTAATATCTTGTTTTGTATTTTTTTCAAGTTGTGTAAAACTAATACTATTAGTTATACATTTCTTATGTATGATTTTTAATTCATGGATAAGTACGTATATAGACAGAATTGTCCTTTCAAAACCTTAATATACCAAACTAAACAGTCGATAAGAAATAATTTCAGCATACTAATCTTAATATTATTAGTCTCGGTATTATTAATACACCATATTTAATACTATTCTTATGCACCTTACCAAACAACCCCTAACATGTTTAACACATGTTCCACAGAATGGAACCATAAAAAATGAAACAAAAATGTACTGGGTTTGTTTTTACTTGTTGAGAATAGAGCACTCATATATGTCACTTTTGTTTTCATCTTATGTGTTGTCCCTTTCGTACATTATTCATCACACCTTGAAGATATCTTGTGACTAAATGTATACCTGGAAAACTCAATAACCATGCAAGAATTAAGGGGCAAAGCAGAGAAAAATAATTTTTTTAGCCTTCTTAGAACTTGAGTTTCTTATTATGTGTACGCAGTCGGGAAATTCTCAATATATATACATAAGTTAAAGCGTTATGCCAATATTTTATTGAAGCTGAAAATAATAATTTAATATGCATTTATGCAAAAGGATTTATGGAATGGAAAAAGTATCTGATATCTATTGAAAGGATGTAACTCCAAAATCTGTATTTGCAAAAAATCTCCACCACACAAATATACAAAAATATAAACTAAAAAACTATTGGTTTTATAATATATGTTCCCTCTATAAATAGTTTACTGTGAGAATCTTACTTCTACATCAACAAGCTAAGATTAATCACTTACTATACTCTTAAGAAAAATAAATGGCAGGGAAAAGTTTTGTGGTGGTGTTGTTCCTTGCAATGCTTCTCATGTCAACAGAGAATTCCATGGCTCAACAACGTGATCCCGTATGCGCAGCATTATGCGCACTTAAGTGTAGAACACGTCCTGTATGCTTAGCTAGGTGCCTTGCTGGTTGTTTTATTGCAAGTAATAACGCCTTAGACGAATCTCATTCTATTTCTGTTGATACTGAGGTTGAAGCTAGAACCCGCGTCTGTAACGTTGGATGTTCCCTTGGCCATTGTTCCGAATTCCTATTCCAATATGGTACCTCTCTCCTTGCAGCCGGATTTAACATTTTCTTATTTTCTATGGCGTATTTTTGTAGTTGACTTATTGTTTTGTTACAAAACTTAGTTTATGACTGCAATATTAAAAGTTGGACGAGTACAACTATAACATACCCGGTGTGATTCCATATATAAGTGGGGTCTGGGGCGAGTGAGGTGTACGCAGACCTTATCCCTACCTTTTGCTAGGTAGAAAAATTATTTCTTGTAGAAAAATTGAATGATTGTTCATGAATTAAATTAACCACCAATTGAGACAAGCATTTTTGTGTTTCTGATATAGTCATAGATATGTCATTGGCTACAAGTACTTAATCTTGAGACTAACAAAATAATTTTTCTGGTTAATGTTGCAGATAAGGAGAAGTTTGGAACTTGCATGGCAAACTGCAGTGAGAACTATTGCATTGGCAACAGTGCTGTAGAGAAAGCTTAAGAAGCAAGCATTTGCTCTATGAAATAAGTAGAAGTGTTGCCACAGTATGTGTCTGTGATAATGACAATGTGTACTCCTATAAATAAGTGGCAAACTCGTGTGTGTGATCCAATTATCTAATAAGATCCTTTCAGTTCAGTCAATATATCCACGACCTTTTTACGGGGAAAAAAAACCATATATCAACGAGAAAATCAAAACCTAAGTTAAATTGATGGATTATATAATCAACACGATCAATAATAACTATACCTCAGTTCTAACCGTCGATAACTTTATCTAACGGCCGAAGATCTAGATACCTACCCGTATACATCACATGTTCATAAACTTTATATATATACCCGAAATTGCTTTAAGATTTCATGCTTTTTGTAAGAATATAAAATCGAAATATTCCTAATTAACTTTTTATGTTATTCATTCCAATAACCTTGAGGGAAGAAAGCATATAGTTCATCCAGCTAAACCTGATATTATTGACAACACAGCTAGCGAAGCATGGACATTACTTTGGCTCTGTGAAGAAATAAATGAGGTTATCCAATATTAACACCATGCAGTTATAATGGAAATTATAAGATTTTGTTGTATTAAAAAATAATGTAACTCTTTTTTAAATCTGCAACTGTTGGTAAATCTCTTCTTTGTTGTTGTACTGTATTGACCTATATGTATATTCGACTTCTTACTTTAATTAAATCTGGAACTGCTTTAAGATTATCATATTTTAGTAAGAATATATATAAATCTTAGTTTTATACACACATATATAATTATGTATCATTCTTAAACTGTGACGACTCGACAGGTCTTTTTGAGTATCTGCATTTTGCTCGGTATTTTGAGGGCTCGAGTATCTCCGTGTTATGTTGTGGGACTTTTTGGTATGTTTGGACGTGGTCCCGAGGGGCTCGGGTGAGTTTCAAATAAGTTTGGGCTTCGTTGCGCTCGTTTTTCTTATGTTTCGACGTCGTTTCTTCAAGCATAAATGGTACCACATTAAGCAAACGAGCTCCGATTTCTGTTTTGATTGAAGCATTAGACCCGTATCGTAATTATGGAGTCATAGCAAAAATAACCGTCGAGTTTGGACATCGTATTATAAATATGGTCATTTTACTAAAAGTTGGGTTGCCAGATTTTTCAGATTAATTACGATATTGCCACTGAATTCATATTTAAAAATCTACACTATTTGCAAATATTGAAACCAACATATCTCCTTCATTATAAGGTCAAATGGAGTGATTCAAAAGCCTAAATTAACTGAAATTTCACAAGAAATTAAGTGGAGGCGTAAAAAGTCAGTTTGGGGATCGTTTGACACGAGAAACGGGGCAGAATAACTGACAAAAAAATATATAAAACGAGAGTTTGTTCATTAGGTCATATTTTGAATTGGGGAGCTTGGATTTGGGGGATTTTGGAGGTGATTTTCACTATATGGATTTGGTTAAGTGTTCTCTACTCGGTTTTGATTATATTTCATGAATCCATCTTCGTTTTTGGGATTTGATTGATAATTTCAAAGTGATATTTGGGGCTTTTTGCTTAAAGTTTCATAATATGAATGTTTGAGTTCATCGATTTGGAGTCAAAATTGAGTGAAACTAGTATGGTTGGACTCGTAATTTAACAGGTTGTCGGATTTTGTGAGTTTTATCGGGTCCGAGGCATGGGCCCGGGTGTGAATTTTTGACGGATTTGGGATTTTATTTAGGATTTGATCTTTATCATTTGAAATTATTTCCTTCGGCTTTATTTGATGTATTTGAGTTGATTTTGCTAGTTTTGAGACGTTCGGAGGTCACTACGCGCGTGATGTTATTTTTGGAGAATCGTTTGGCTTGCTTAGTATTATAATTGACTTTTTCGAGCTAAGTGTTTTGCCTAACTTTGTTGAGGAAATTTTTCCGCTTAATTGTCATTGTTTTCTACCTGTGGGGGTGATACATATATGAGGTGACGAGTGTATATGTATGTGTCAGGGTTAATCATGCTTTGGGAGGGGGGTGGATTATGTTACATTTATGTTTATAGAATTTCGTGACCTCTTGCTTCATTTATGTGTCTAATTCGGTCATCCCTATGCATAATCATTAATACATTGTTACGACCGATATTTTGATATGCTAGATTCCATACTTGTACTGTTGATAAATTGTGGGATTTGTGGAAGTAATTGAATTATTTGTTCCTTGAGGGTTCATTGAGTCATTGTTGGCTTAGGAAACAACAATTGAGAACTTGTTTGAAATATTCGTTTGAACCCTCTCCTCAATGTTATTTACTCTCCTTCCCTTTCCATTTTATTGATATTCATATGTTGGTGAGGAAGAGAGTAAAGTATGAAGGGTGATACCGTGCCATTGTTTATATTCATTATCATGTGAGGAAGAGTGTAAAGTACGAAGGGTGATGTCGTGCTATTTTTTATATTCATTATCATGTGAGGAAGAGTGTAAAGCACGAAGGGTGATGTCGTGCCATTTTTTATATTCATTATCATGTGAGGAAGAGAGTAAAACACGAAGGGTGATGTCGTGTTATTGTTTATATTCATTATCATGTGAGGAAGAGTGTAAAGCACGAAGGGTGATGTCGTGCCATTGCATTTATACTTTTATACTTTTGTATCATTGCGAGTTCATGGCACGATGGGTGTTTCCGAGCAAGTTAGGACGAGGGACACGCATTATATTATGATATTCTTTCTTGCATATGTCTTCGTGTCTTACCTTATTGTTATTATGTGACTTGTTGTCACTGTTCTGTCCTTATTCTTTATCTCAATCGTTGTTGTGTTGCATGTGCCTTCTACTTGTTTAATTTGAAAACATCATGCCTAGTTTCTGTTGTTATGACTGCACCCATGTCATACCTGTTTCGTTGCACTTACGTACGAGTATTCTTCCATGTTGTCCCTTCGTGCCTGTATTTATTTCATTATAAAGAACATGTGCCCCTCTCCCCTTCTCTTATTTGTTATATCCATCTTCACGCCTCCATCATGCTAGTTAGTTGAAACTATAACCCTTTTCCTAATTGTGGTCTTTACCTCTATGCTCTCTGCTTAGTCTATTACTGATGTTCTTCAACTGCTTGTGTATTTCGTTCCTTGTCATTTCTATTATTGGTATTTCTATCATTTGATTGGTACTGTTTTACGCATATATGGTGAGGATGAGATAAATGCACGAAAGGGTATTTTCGTGCCATTAGATTTGATGTCTTAAGTATTTCTTTCAGACTATGAAAGTTTTGAGGTGATTGTTGTGGTTCATGGACTTTCGTTCTAAGGAAAGGCCTGGATAAGATGCTGGAAACTGTTGAATTCTGATTCTTTCTGCTACTCCGTTATTGCTTTGTACGGTCGCATTGTGTACTCTATTATATTATTTTGTCGTATAGTTCTATTGATAATTTACATTATAGTGTTTATTAATGAGCATCTTTTAACTAAAAGCCTCGTCACTACTTCGACGAGGTTAGTGAAGATACTTACCGGTACATGGGGTCGGTGGTACTGATACTGCACTTCTGCACACTCCGTGCAGACTATTGGAGCGGAGCTGTTGAAGAAGTCGGGAGCTGACCCTGAAGATGTTCGTGTATTCTGGATATAAGCTGCCACTTGTCCTTGGTAGTATTAAACATTATTAATCTGTTCATGTAGTTTTCAAACAGATCGTGTGATTATTTATATTTGCTTGTAAATTCTAAATCCTAGAAGCTCATGATTCGTACTACCAGTTCTTGGGTAAATTTGTAAAAGTTCAGATAAATCCTAATTTAAATTCCTATAAGTTCATTTGATTTGTACTTTTTTGTTAATTGGCTTACCTAGCGGGTCAAGTTAGGTGTCATCATGACCTGTGATTTTTGGATCGTGACATAAACATAGATTATCAGTTTTATGAACTTAATTATATTAACGAACAACTAATATATTTTGTAGTCGATCCTTAAATTATCATGTTATATCACATGTAACAATGAAAAATTAGTAAGAAGAAAGAAGATTATTAGGAACTTAGATGAAAGGCGCAAAGAAAATGATAAAAGTTACTCCTTTATTTTTTAGGGATTGGTCTAAGATAGTCCTTTAAATATGTATTTAAGTAATTTTAGTTCTTTATTATTTTTAAAACCAGCACTTTCAATCTCTGTTATAAATAATAACACATATAAGCAGTTAAATTTGACGTAATTGACTTATGAGAAGTATACGAGGCATTAAACTTAAAAAATCTGGGACAAGCTTCTCGCGGTTCATTTTTTTCAAATTGTAACTTTGAAAAATTCTTAATGACAATATTAACAACGGGTTAGTCGAGAACTCGTAGAAGATATATGTCACGACCCAAAATAATACATGTCGTGTTGGCACCTATCTTAATATTAGGCAAGCCGACAACTTCAATAACCCACAAATATCTTTTCGTGTGGAACATAATATTTGAAATCAATAGACAATCTCACAAATACAGATATAAATACACTCCCAAAACTCAGTGTTACTGAGTACATGAGCATCTAAATGATAACAAAGTCTGACTGATAAACACGTTGTCTGAGAATATAGAAAAGTACAATATCTGAAAAGAAGAGAGAGTCAAGGTCATCGGGTGCCACACAACTACCTTAATAGTCTCTAATTGAAACACTTTGAGATCTAATAATAGTCGCCGTGTCCGGAAGCACCTGGATCATGTCACGACCCAAAAATCTAACATGTCGTGAGCTAAAGCAGTTAAATTAACAAAATTTTTACATAACCTCGGGGTAAAGACCCAAAATACAAGTGCGGCATAATAGCCCGACATCAGGGTGTCACTAAGTTATAAGAATCTAACAACAATCTAGATACAAAATCTACAACAGTTTGTGCCAAATGCTAAAAACAAGAGAAACAAGATGATAAGAAGGAGGAACAAGGATTGCCGACGCCAGCTGCTACCTCGTAAGTCTCCGAAAGTCAGCTCGCACGAACTCAGCGATCGCTAGAACTGTACACACCTGGATCTGCACATGAAATACAGGGTTTAGCATGAGTACAACCAACTCAGCAAGTAACAAAATTAAATAAAAAACTGAGAAGCAGTGACGAGCTATGAAAATACAGTTCATTTCAAAAGTTTTCAGTAAAGAGTGAACATGCTGCCAAATCTAGTAGTTTAAGTCAAATCAGTTCGAGCTCACGTAAAATAATATGAAATTTCCAGAAATTTCACAACAATAATAGATAACAACGAAGTCCAACAATAAATAAGAACAAGTACAGCCTCTTAAGGCAACAATCACTCAACTCATCTCAACAACTCATACTCTCAGCTCTCAGCCCTCAATACACACTCTCAACATGTACCTGCGCTCACTAGGGGTGTATGGACTCCGGAGGGGCTCCTTCAGCCCAAGCGCTATATTGTTGCGGCGTGCAGCCCGACGCAATACTGTTGCGGCGTGTAGCCCGATCCAATACTATTGCGGCGTGCATCCCGATCGAATATTGCTGCGGCGTGCAATCCGGTCTTATATATATATATATATTGGATCGGGTTGCACGCCGCATCAATATTCGATGTGGCCTGAAGGCTTGTTGCAGTGTGCAACACGATCCAATACTGCTGCAGTGTGCAGCCCGATTCAATGTAGCTTACATAGCTCACAACTCGACACTCAAGCCCTATCTCAGTCACTAGCCTTTCCAGCCTATTGGGCTCACATAATATCACAATAAATAGCTCAAACAGAGAATACAACAAGTGTTAACAAGAAATGAGTGAGAGACAGAGAGAGAGAGAGAGAGCTAGCTGATATATAGTACACAAGTAAGACGGTGACTGAGTATAAGACAACAATTAACGACAAGTATACGCCCGTTGTAGGTCCCAACAGTGATATCATATGGCCTAAGCATGGTGTTTAACAGGAAAAGTAGTCAATTACTCAACAAGGAGAAACAAGTAATAATAATGGACTATTCGACTTTACAATTTCCCGGGACGGACCAAGTCTCAATCCTTCACGGTGCACGCTCACACACCCACCCCCTAGCATGTGCATCACCTCTAAATATTTACATTATACAAATTCTCGGGGTTCATACCCTCAAGACCAGATTTAAGACCTTTACTTACCTCAACAACGTAGAAATCTTGAGACTAACAAAATTATTTTCTTGTTATTGTTGCAGATAACGAGAAGTTTAGAACTTGCATGGCAAACTGCAGTGAGAACTATTGCATTGGCAACAGTGCTCTAGAGAAAGCTTAAGAAGCAAGCATTTGCTCTAAGAAATAAGTAAATGTTGCCACAGTATGTGTCTATGATAATGACACTGTGTACTCCTATAAATAAGTGGCAAACTCCTGTGTGTGATCCAATTATCTGTTAAGATCCTTTCAATTCAGTCAATATATCCACGGCCTTTTTACGGGGGAAAAATCATATATCAACGAGAAAATCAAAACCTAAGTTAAATTGATGAATTATATAATCAACACGATCAATAATAACTATGCCTCAGTTCTAACCGTCGATAACTTTATCTAATGCATGTTCATAAACTTTATATATATACCGAAATTGCTTTAAGGTTTCTTTCTTTTTGTAAGAATATAAAATTGAAATATTCCTAGTTAACATTTTATGTTATTCATTCCAAAAACCTAGAGGGAAGAAAGCATATAGTTCATCCAGCTAAATCTAGAATTATTGATAACACAACTAGCGAAGCATGGACATTACTTTGGCTCAGTGCAGAATAAATTAGGTTATCCAATATTAACACCATGCAATTATAATGAAAATTTTAAGATTTTGTTGTATTAAAAAATAATATAACTCTTTTTTAAAATATAATTCCAAAATACAGTTTAAAAAATCTATTAACATATGAAAGCTAATTAATAAAATGTTATATGAATTATTAGTGCGACTCTACTCGACTTAATTTTATGCGTACACACATATAATTTTGTATTATTTCTTTAAACATAGATTATCATTTTTATGAACTTACATATATTAACGCACAACAAATAGATCTTTGTAGTCGATCATTAGACAACATATAATATGATATATAACAATGAAAAATTAAAAGAAGCAAGAAGATTTATTAGAAATTTATTAGTTGAACGTTCCAGAGAAAACGGTAAAATTAGTCCTTTATGTTTGAGAGATTAGTCTAAGATAGTCCTATAAATAGGCATTTAAGCAATTTTAGTTCTTTAATTTTTCAAAGTTCGGCTTGTCTAGTCTCTACTATAATATTTATTACACATAGAGGCAGTTATGTTTGACGTATTGGCTCATGAAAAGTATGTTAGACATTAAACTGAAGAAAACTATTGGCAGGCTTCTCCTAATTCATTTTTTTCAATTTGTAACTAAGGAAAAATTCTTATTTTATTTGCATTTAACATAAGGATGGTAGAAAGAAGGAAATCTTGTCTTAAATGGCTTTAATGAGATTTTTCTTATGGTACAAATTGAAGGAAATTACGAAGACGTTTGTCATGGTGGGTTCTTCGGTTTAAAACGGCTCGCGTCTTTCTCATGTTAATTCCGTCAAAGATACCTCTACAATTGTTTGACTAAAAAACATAGATCTTGATTTAACTAATTAAATGTGTACAAATGAGGATTAATTTTAGTTAATAATAATATCCCAATGATGAAATTCTCGAAGTATGATAAATAATATGTAGATCTTTTCTAAAAGCAATGACGGTTGTCACGACCCAAAATCAACTCGTTGTGATGACGCCAATCGTGGAATTAGGCAAGACAACTACTCAACCATTTCAATACATCAAAAGCTTTGAAAAATACAAAAGCAGTTAAATTTAAGGAATACCCTTTTAAAAGCAAATAAGAAAACGTAATCTCAATACAAAATCTCTCCCAAAATCAGGGTGTCACCGAGTACATGAGCATCTATATATGTATATAGTCTGCTACAACGTATAGAGAATAAAAATTAAGACAAAAAAATAAAGAGAAGGAGAGAGAGTCAAGGTGTGCGAATGCCAAATAGCTACCTCGATAATCTACGAAGATCCTGACTCCACAACACAGCAACCACCGTGACCGAAAGCACCTGGATCTGCACACGAGGTGTAGGGTATAGTGTGAGTAAAACCAACTCAATAAGTAAAAAATCTAACCTCTATATTGAAAGAAGTGACGAACCCAACAGGTACAATTCAATTTATAATAACAGTACAGAAATGTAGGCATGCTTTCAAGTTCAACAGATAAACTCAATACAAGTGAGATAGATAAGTTTTGAATGATATGGGAAATACAACCTCTTTACATCTACATGCCGATGCACCATGCTGAAAGCCTCGTGTAGACACACTCTCATAATACTCAAGCACTCAGTATTGTATATGGCCAATCCAGCCCAGGGAAGATTTATACCGGGTACAAATACATCAACTGACAGTCAGTCACTCAGTTCTGGGTAGGGCCAATCCAGCCCATGGGGAAGATCCATCCCCAAGTATAAATGATTCGGACAAGATCCATGTCCAGGGAAGATCCATCCCTCAATATAAATCAACTGCGCTCACTAGGGGTGTGTACAGACTTCGGAGGGGCTCCTTCAGCCCAAGCGCTATCATAAGCCATATTCAGGCATAAATCAATAAAAACTGTTGCAGCGTGCAGCCCGATCGCATAAATGTCACTCATAATCAGGCTCTTGGCCTCATAGTCATCGATATCTCCTCTCTCTCTCTCTCTCTCTCTCTCTCTCTCTCTCTCTCTCTCTCACGCTCACAGTATCATGAAAGTAGCCCAAAATTGATGATATGATGTATCAATAAATAGCAACAGAGACTAAGATATGATAGGAATGAATCAATATGACTGAGTACTAAATTGCAATATAATCAATAAGTCAACAGCAAGAAACGACCACTATGAGTCCCAACAATTCTAGCATATAGCCAAAACATGATTTCTAACTTGATTGGCAAGTCAATTGCTTTATCACATGATGAAAACACGGATATAACCAAGATAAATCAGCTATACAGTTCCAAGGAATCGATCAGGTCACAGTTCTCATGATGCACGCCTGCACGCCCGTCATTTGGCATGTACGTCACCTCAACACCAATCATATAACACATACTTCGGGGTTTCGAACCCTCAGGGCCAAGTTTAGAAGTGTTACTTACCTTAATCCGAGCAAATTTCTACTCCAACACACCTTTGCCTCACGAAACGGCCTCCGAAGGCCTCAAATCTATCCACAAATAATGCGACAATCAACACGGGCTAAAGGATTCAATTCCATAAGGAAATACTAATTTTTAAATCATAAGTAAAAAATCAGCCCAAAGTCGGTCCCCGAGCCCATATCTCGAAATCCGACAAAAATTTTGAAACCCGACATCCCATTCAACCATAAGTCCAACCTACAAATTTTACTTAAATCTAACACCAAAACTCCATTCAAATTCCCAAATAAAACTCTCCAAATTTCTAGCCCTAAACCCCCAAATTTCACCTCAAAACCACACAATCTAGGTGGGAAAATCAATGGGAAAACAAGAGTGTTGAATAAAAAAGAGCACAAGTGCATTACCACAAGAATCCCCTCGTAAACCCTCTAAAAAATAGCCCAACTTCATGCTTGAAATGTTCAAAATGAAGAAAAATTGGGAACTCTTGAATTTATATGTTCTGCCCAGTCCTTCCGCTTCTGCGGACACTTAATTGCATTTGTGGTATCGCAGAAGCGACCAAACTTCCGCGGGCCTAACTCCTATCTTCATTTCCACTTCTGCACTCCCATCGCTGCATCTGTGGCCATGAAACTGCAGGAAATCCTTCGCACCTGTGGCCACCCCTGCAAACATCGCATCGGTGAAACCCAACCTGCACCTACTAGCTCGCACCTGTGATTAAAGCTCCGCATGTGCGATTACACCAGAAGACTCAAGCTTCAGCAACCTCTCAAGTTCAACTTTTGATATTAACCATCCAAAATTTACCCGAGGTCCCCGAGACCTCAACCAAACATACCAACAAGTCCTAAAACACGATACAAACTTAGTCGATCCCTCAAATCACCTCAAACAACATCAAAAACACGAACCGTACCCCAATTCAAGCCTATTAAAACTAAGGAATTCCAACTTCTACAAACGACGTCGAAACCTATCAAATCACGTCCTATTAACCTTAATTCCTTAACACCAGTCACAAATGACACCACAAACATATTCCAACTCCCATAACTTCAATCCGACCCCGATATCAAAAAGTCCACTCTCAGTCAAACTTGCCAAAAATCCAACCCCTATTTTTTACAGGGGAACGAAGCTGGACCTTCGCCACCGAGAGGGAAAATGCTGGGTGGTTAATATGGACGACAAGGCCAGTCATCAGTTCTGATTTAAATTCTTTCTTATTAGAAGCGAGGATGGTGTGGCCAATGTCAACGGCTTTCCTGAGGCTTTGAACTATACTCATAAGTACCTGGTTTCTCTCCCGTGTTCGGTTCTGGATTCTAACTTCCTGCCATCTTCTTTTGCAGCCAAGGTCTCGCCTCCTCTTTTGGACGATCATATTTCTGACTGGGTCGAGCCGCTCCCCCCTCACATCGTAGGGATCCGAGCTTGGCCATGTTATTTCAAGAAATTCAGGCCTGCTGCCCCATCGATTGGTAATCTTTTTTCTTTGATTATGGCCTCTCTATTACTTGTTATGTATGGATACATTTTTGATGACCACCTTCCTTTGAACTAAATCTATTTCTTTTAGCACTCTATACACACTGACGGGAGAAAAAGAATATAGAAGTCCCGCAGAGCTGGTGACCGCGGTCGGAGAATACTCGATAAATAGAAGACCAAGACTTTCACGATCAGCACCTCGGGTCAGTAGCTGGGATCTAGTCCTTTAGTTCGATACACTACTCTAAGGCCATTTGCCTATACAACATCTTTACTATATTTACTTTCTAGTAGATTCCACTTTTATCTTAATGCTTTCTTTTTCTCAAGTAAGGGTTCTCGGAGGAGCCGGGCACCAATGCCCTCTGAGAGGATGTTACATTGTCGGCTTCGACTCTTATTGCAACTACTATGTCGCCTGTATCAGTCTCACCTTCCACTATCGTAGTTCTGGAGTCCATCTTCATTTTATTTGCAACTCCTGCTCCACTCGACTCATTACTTGATGAGGACGATATCTTATATGACGACTGCGGTCTAATGCCTCGTAAGAGGAGAGCTGTGGATACGGGGAGAGGGGCCGACGACAATTGATGTGGGAGGTTGTGGTTTTCTCTTTCGAGAAACATCCACAGTACATATTATAGAGAAACCGAGGCGGATCCTGAGGCCCCTAACTTGGAGGAAAAGGACATGTGTCCTATGGAGGGCACGACCGAGAGCGTGGTGTATAATTATGGCCCTACCTTTCTGAGGCGCGAGGAGGCCTCGTCTTCCGGGGTCGCGGCAGATGTGCCTTCTTCGACTGATGATAGAAGGAAGGTTGTAGCTTAGGAGTATGTTGGATCTGACTATGACATGGATATAGGCTAGTTGAGGTTGATCGACGTAGCATTCCTGCCACGTGGCTGAGATAATCCTCCTCGGCCTCACCTGGCTCTCTCTTCCAAAATATGAGAACTACATACCAAGCGTGACATCAATAACAACAACATACGCATTATATTCCCACATGTGCGGTCTGGGGAGGGTAGTGTGTACGCATACCTTACACCTACCTAGTGAAGGTAGAGCGGCTGTTTCCAATAAACCATCGACTCGGAAAGGTAGGGAGGAGGAAAAAAGAAGAAGAGTTGTCACGACCCCAAATCCACTAGTTGTGATGGCACCTAACCCAATCTGCTAGGTATGCCAACTAATAATTACTCAATTTCAATAATATTAACAAGACAGTAAAGTACAAAGATTATTTGACTTTTATACATTTCACAAGGACTGGTAGTACAAATCACGATATTCTAAGAATAGAGTTTACAAAGCAGAAATAAATAAATACATAGTCTGTTTGAAAAGTACATAAACATAATTTTATAGTATAAGGCTACCCCAAACAACAGAGGCAGCTGCAACAGGAACACGGGTACATCTTCAACTCCCACAACCATCGAACACAACAACAACAACAACAACAAACATCTGCACTCAATGTGCAGAAGCGTAGTATCAGTACAACCGACCCCATGTACTGAGTAAGTAACAAACCTAACCTTAGGTTGAAAGCAGTGACGAGCTGGAACATAGGTCGGGTCCAACACTAATAACCAATAGCAGTTCATAACAACGTAAATCATATAAATAATAAAGTAACTTAGAGATAAAAATGACCAGCTTTTTCACAGTTTTTCCAAAAATAGATCCACAGTTTCAAGAATATCAGTGAAAACTCAAATCCTCTACCGAAATCGTCGTAAAATATGAGATCGTTTGAAAACTGTAATTTTTTCCAAAACTCCTTTCCACAATAAATTAGATGTTTCGTTTTCTTTCCAGATAGCAAGTGTGAAATACCTTTCTATGCCCACATATCAATGTGTATAAAAAGTCATGAATGACGTGATACCGTACAACATGAGAAAAAAATGCATCTTTATGCCTGTATGTCATGTGTGCATGCAAATTCCATGTACCTCAGAGATGTATTATGTAATCACACTCTCAGGGTACTTAATCTCACTGTCTCACACTTTCCACTCATCATGCTCAATCACTCGGTATTGTATAAGGCCCATACCGCCTAGGGAATCATCCCGAAACATATACAACACTGACTATAAGTCATCCAGTACCAAGGAAAAAGGGCAATCCAACCCTGTGGAAAAACCCATCTCTAGATATCAAGTACTTCGGACAAATCCATGTCCAGGGAAATCCATCCCTCTATAATGTCATCCGCGCTCACTAGGGTGTGTACATACTCCGGAGGGGCTCCTACAACCCAAGTTCTATCATAAGCCAGATCCAGGCGTAAATCAATATAACATGCTGCGTCGTGCAGCCCGATCCCATAACTGTCACTCATAATCAGGCTCTCAGCCTCACTCAGCCTCCAATCTCTCCATTCTCACTCACAGGCTCGCAATGTCATGAAACTAGCCCGACAATAATGATATGATGTATCAATAAAAGACAACTGAGACTGAGGTATGATATGAATGCATGAATATGACTAAGTACGAAATATCAATGAAATCAGTGAGATAGTAGTAAGAAGCGACCACTATGGGTCCTAACAATATCAGCATAAGGCCTAAACAGGATATCTAGCATGATTCAGAGTTCAGTTACTTAATCACTTGGCGAAAACAGAGATATAAATAAAATAGGGCTACTAAAAAGTGCCATAAAACAAAGGAGTCACAATATACCGGGTGCACGCCCACATGCCTGTAACCTACTATGTGCGTCACCTCATCATCAATCACATAGCACGTAACTCGGGGTTTCATACCCTCAGCACTAAGTTTAGAAGAGTTACTTACCTCGAACGATCCAATAACAATGTTGAGCAAGCCAAGCGATGCTACAAAGATGGTTAGAAGAGTTACTCACCTCGAAACTAACCAACAACAACTCAAATACATAAAACAATGCTAAAAAACCAATCCCGATCGTAAAAGATCAAATCGTTAATCAAAGACCGAAATTGACCCAAGCCCAACACAGAACTGCATCTCGAAACCCGACAAAAATCACAAAATCCGAAAACCCATTCAATTACGAGTCCAACCCTACTAGTTTCACTCAAATCCGACTCCGATTTGATGTTCAAAACTCAAAAATTCATATTATGAAACTTTATGCTAAAACCCCCAATTTTCTCTTTAAATTCACTAACCAATTGCCAAAAATGAAGATTGATTCATGACATATAATCTATACAGAGTAGATAACACATTTCCCAATCCTTGTGATGAAATTCGCTTCAAGAATCGCCTCAATCCGAGCTTGGAAATGTCAAAATGAAGCGAAAATTGCGAACCCTTGTATTTATCATTCTGCCCAGCACTTCCGCATTTGCGGTCAAATTGTCGCATTTGCGATCACCACGTCTATGATCAAATCTTCGCTTCTGCGACAACACTCACCAACCGACCTCTCGCACCTGCGGAACAATTTCCGCTCCTGCGCACTCGCAGGTGCGACTTTCCTCCGCATCTGCGATGACCTTCACTCCTCAATGAAACCTCGCAGTTGAAACACTTGGCTCGCATTCGCGGCCATCACACTTGCTCAATATTAATCGCAGAAGCGGAACACTGGAACCAGCATCTCCTCAGCACTAGCAATATGAAGGAAAATAGTCCGAAATCGATCCAAAACACGTTCGAGCCCCTCGGGACCCTGTCCAAACATACCAACAAGTCTCATAACATAAGACATACCTACTTGAAGCCTCAAAACACACATAACAACATCAAAATGATGAATCACACCACAATTCGGAATCATTGAACTTTGAAACTTCAACTTCCACAACCGATGTCAAAACCCATCAAATCACGTCTGATTGACCTCAAAATTTGCACACAAGTCACATTTGACATTACGAACTTGTTCCAATTTCCGGAATCAAAATCCGACCTCGATATCAAAAAGTCCACTCCCGGCCAAACTTTCCAAAATTCCAACTTTCGCCATTTCAAGCTTAATCCCACTACAAACCTCCAAATCATGATCCAGACGCGCTCCTAAGTCCAAAATCACCCAACGAAGCTAATGGAACCATCAGAAATCAAATTCGAGGTCAATAAATAAAAGGCAAACTTGGTCAAACCTTTCCAATTTGAAGCTTCTAGGTGAGAATCATTCTTCTAAATCATTTTCGAATAACTTGAAAACCAAAACAAATGATTCACATAAATAATAATATATCACAGGAGCTATGCATGCCCTCCAATAGCCGAGCGAAGTGCAAGTGCTCAAAATGACTGGCCGGGTCGTTACATCCTCCCCACTTAAATATACATTCGTCCTCGAATGTGCCCAAAGTTGTTGCAAAAGCCATAAAATCGCCGTGTAACCTCACTGTGCACATACCCGGGGGTGATCCCACATCACCCTATCCAATATAGGTCTGATAACACAACATGATTGAAATTTCTTAGTCCAGCCTAGGCCATAAGCCTAAGAATCCAATTTCCACATCCGAAAATTTCTATAAGATCAGAATCTAGCATCTACACACGATATAAGTCTAAACAAGTTGTATCCAATCATAGCCATACTCAAGACAAAACCACATGATATACCACATAACTCAAACACTCATAGCGATAATTTGTAATTACAGTAGTTGCTTAGGACAATCCAATACCGGTAATAAACCTCTTATCAAACAGAGCCTCATTCTAACACCTTCATACACTTCCAACGATGAAAGAAACGCGTTGAAACTCATAACTATTCGCCAGATTAAAAAGTTGTGGAACTCCCTCTCCTTCGATTGGAACTATAGAAAATTTCTAAGCCGATCATCATCAATATCCTTCCAAATATACCGCAATCAAATCCCGTATCCCCCATTCTAGGTACGCTGACCTCATCCCCATCTAGCATAATCACTCTAGTGACGTGACACATCAATATAGCTTAAAGCCACAACTTGTGCAACCCAAGCACCAAATAGAAACATTCCAAATGTACTCAATCTTGAAAAGGCCTCAAACGAGAGGACTGTACCACCAGTTTAACAAGTACCACCACAACACCATGCTAATAGCCTAGCACACACCGTAGAACCAAAAAACATAAACCCAACACAAAGGATCATACCTCTATATTACTCCGCTACAATATGTGACCCCATCCAAACGTTGGTCCATATTATATACCTCGAGCCACCCTGTTCAAAATCCATAACCACTCAAAATTCGACATCAAGTACCCAAAGTGCATTACCATAACCACGAAGAGAAATTAACACAATTCCACCATCCGGAGGAACAGAGCCAACGCACAATCAATCACGCAATACTCAAATAGTCATCTTGCTCAAATTTCCGCTATAAAGCCCAAATAGAACTACACTGTGGGTGCATATAGCCAACGAATCACAACTCTTCTTAACATAGAGGGGTAACTCATAGATCCTTTCAGAACACGAATAAGCTTAACAACAACTCAATGGCACGTCCCCCCATAATAGCAGTATGGAGCCAACCAATCCGACTCGATGCAGAACACACATCCATAACGAGCCTACCAATGAACTCCAAATCAGCTCTCGTCACCTACAATAGATAAATAACCCTCCGAAAGTCCACAATGACTGAATCACAACACATACTATCTTATGACTAACTCTCTCTACATTTCACAATCCACAACCACGAAACAATCTACTCATGAGAACTCCCAGACTCCAAATTCATAGAATAGATGAATCACCATATCTGATCTCAAACCCATCGCCTGAATGTCTAACACTTCTCCAATACACGATCATCCCACGGGGAATACTAATTTAATTCTTCTGTGCTACTAAGAAAAATTAAACACCAACAGTTGGTCAAACAAGAGAGTGCTGCAATACCAATGAAGTATCCATAAACCAAGCACATTGCCCCTTCCAAAATGTATACTCTCATCAAGCCATACCGGATAGTAATATCATTTACCTAGTCATCTGAAACTGTCCATGGTACCTAAGGACTCATGACCTTTCAAAACTGAACCGTGACCTTACACATGCAAATCTCAATCCTACACAACACACCTCATATACTATGCCATCATACGACAAATACGAGAACTTTGTAATCCACTCAGAGTCAGAAGAAACTACTCACTCAGTTAGCTAAGAACTTTCCATTTCATCCCATCCACGAGAAGATCACTATACACCACATGCTCCTTTCATCAGTAGGAAATATATATCTCTGATGGTGGTGGAACCATCAAGAACTCTCAGAATCCCATTTGCACAAAACCAAACCGTCAGACTGAACTCCTCTAAATCAAATAGGCTACACAGGTCGTCAAACCCCAAGAGTATCGCCATAAAACACCTGTAGAAACTCACTACATCATAAGCACCAAAAGTGTCAATCGCATCTATTACCATGCCGATCCAACCTACTACCAAGTTGTCCCATTTTCCCTGAGTTCCTTCTGAATTACCTTCAAAATGATACTTCTCCTCGCCATAATCTTAACCCAGACTCACCACACGAGACCCAAGCATAAAACCACATCGCCGTAAGGCCAATAAGCTGCTAAATACTCTCTTAAGCACCACAAAAGCACCAAAACTGAGATACCCACTCTGAAGAGATCTTCTATGAATTTCAAGTTTTTTGTCTTACCTTCGTGATACTGTAATGTTGAATCCACAATGATGTAGAAATATTGTAAGTCCCGACACCATCCAATGTAACTCTCATCTTCTAGCCATATACAAATCCACAAAAATTCTCAATTGCCACATATAAATCTTGGATTCATGGGAACCACTCTCGAGAGTCATCCACTCTACTCAAATCTCAAAGTAACCACCCAAACAGACCAAACGACCTATGCCCCATTTGCACCCCAACACCCTAAGAAGTAATTCACACCTCTAAGAAACCGAGCAAATTTCTACTCCATGAACACTACATCCTTCATGAATAACCACTCAATCATTCCATAATTTCCATGTTCCCATAGAGTGTAGCACAAACCTTATCCAAAATTTCCTTTACTCGAGTCATCCTCGATATTAACCTCTGTAAGCCATATTGATTCACCAGCATACCTCAAACTGAAACCAATGCAACAAATAACCGCGCAATCAACCCGTTGATAGCAGATTCTCACACTTGGCTCAAAGCAAAGGAATAAAGCATCTGATAACTTAGAATGGCCACCCCCATACTGGCATAGCACCACAATAGGATTTAACTAAACCCTTCCTAAGCTCACGTAACACAAACCATATAGTACCTTATTCTTCCTGAGTCTAAACTCATATAACGACATGAAAACCTACTTCACTCCTCAACTAAACAACATGAAAAAGGATCCTTCATCACACCCATAACTCGAGACTATACGTCAAATCAGGATGTAAATCAAGCACTAAATAGTTCTTTCTACACCCCAAGCAAATCCTTCTCGTCACATTAAAATCATATGAACACATCTCGCAGTTACATCATACTCATCACTAGCCATCCAACCACAAATTCCACTAATAGGGACACAACCAGACATACAAATCCACAAGCACATGCTCACACAATCAAGATCTTTGTGCTCAAGCTACAGTCAAAACTCGACCTCAAGTCCTTCATACTGGTCCTGCATCAGCATACATAAATCACACCTCACACTTCATTCAGGGAATCACAAGATGTTGATTCACATCTGATACCAAGCGCTCATATGTGTATACGAATGCGTGGAAAGAATTCAAAGAGTTACACTTCAAGCTGAATCCATGTCGCATGATAAGGAAAGAAAGATGAGAAGTATATCCTAAATGTACTATAGCCACTCGAAGATAGGTATGGACGTCATCATACCGATCCACAAGACTCTACTAGACACTTGCTCATGCCTTGTAGAAACTATGAACCTAGAGCTCTAATATCAATCTGTCACGACCTCAAATCCACTAGTCGTGATGTCACCTAGCCTAACCCACTAGGTAAGCCAAATAATAATTACCAATATTTAATAATATTAACAAGACAGTAAAGTAAAGAGATTATCTTACTTTTATACATTTCCCAAGGGCTAGTAGTACAAATCCTGAGCTTATAAGAATAGAGTTTACAAAGCGGAAATGAAATAAATACATAGTCTGTTTGAAAAGTACATAAACAGAACTTTATAGTCTAAGGCTACCCCGAACAACAGAGGAAACTACAACAGGGACGTGAGTACATCTTAAACTCCAGCAACCATCGAACACAACAACAATAGCCAACATTTGCACGCAATGTGTAGAAGCGTAGTATTAATACAATCGACCCCATGTACTGAGTAAGCAACAAACCTAACCTTAGGTTGAAAGTAGTGACGAGCTGGAACATAGGTCAGGTCCATCACTAATAACCAATAGCAGTTCATAACAACATAAAGCATATAAATAAGAAAGTAACTCAAAGGTAAAACTGATAAGCTTTTTCACAAGTTTTCCCGATATAGATCCACTTCTTCAAGAATATCAGTGAAAACTCAAATCCTTTATCGAAATCGTCGTAAAATATGAGATAGGTTGAAAACTGTAAATTTTTCCGAAAATCCTTTCCACAATAAATTAGATGTTTCATTTTCTTTCCAGATAGCAAGTGTGAAATACCTCTATATGCCCACATATCAATGTGTGTAAAAAGTCATGAATGACGTGATACCGTACAACATGAGGAAAAATGCATCTCTATGCATGTATGTCATGTGTGCATGCCAATGCCATGTACCTCAGAGATTAATCATGTACTCACACTCTCAGAGTAGTCAATCTCAATGTCTCATACTTTCCAATCATCATGCTCAACCACTTGGTACTGCATATGGCCCATACGGCCTAGGGAAATCCACCTCGGAACATATACAACACTGACTATAAGTTATCCAGTACCGAGGAAAAAGGAAAATCCAACCCTGTGGAGAAATCCATATCCAGATATCAAGTACTTCGGACAAGTCCATGTCCAGGGAAATCCACCCCTCTATAATATCATCCGTGCTCACTAGGGGTGTGTACAAACTCCGGAGGGGCTCCAACATCCCAAGCCCTATCATAAGCCAGATCCACGCATAAATCAATATAACATGTTGCAACGTGCAACTTGATCCAATAACTGTCGCTCATAATCAGGCTCTCAGCCTCGCTCAGTCATCAATGTCACAGGCTCACAATGTCATGAAACTAGCCCGATAACAATGATATGGTGTATCAATAAACGACAACAGAGATTGAGATATGATATGAATGCATGAAAATGACTAAGTATGAAATATCAATGAAATCAGTGAGATAATGTGATGGCCTAGGGGTTATTTTATGAATTTAGACTCCGCTATATGATTAATATCCATAAAAAGACTAATTTTAAATACCTCGATTTGCGTGCACAGTCCGGACGTGAAACCGAAAAGCTTTTATGTAAATATATGAGAAATAGTAATTTTGAGAATTTAAATTTGATTATAGTTGACTTTGGTCAACATTTTGAGTAAACGGACCCGGATCTGTGTTCCAACGATCCCGAGAGGTCCGCAGTAAAATATGAGACTCGGGCGTATGCCCGAAAATGAATTCTTAGGTCCCAAGCCTTAGAAATTAATTTTTGAAAGAAATTGTTTTGCTGAAATGTTTATGAATTAGAGAAAAGAAATAATGTTTGAAATCATTGGAATCGGGCCCGTATTTTGGTTCCGTAGCCAAGTACATATTTGTTATGATATTAAAAGGTTAACTGTCAAATTTGGTGAAAAACGAAGTTCGTTTGACGTTTTTCGGACATCCGGTTGAAAAGTTATGAACTTTAAGTGTACATGATGAAAATGATGAGTTTTGAGGTTTAATTCATGTTTTCACATGTTATTTTCATGATTTGATCACACGAGCAAGTCCGCATGATGTTTTTAGACTTGCGTGCATGTTTTGTTTAGAGCCCGGGGGCTCGGGTTAGTTTCGGATAGGCCTCGGGATGATTTTGCACGTGAAAAATCTGGTGTATTGACTGTTCTGGTGTCCAGGTCTATTTTTCTATGCGATTGCAAAGGTATGTCCGCGATCACATAGTGTAAAATAAAAGGTCCCCTTTTTGTTATATGCGAACGCATTGCAAGGTATGTGAACGCGGAGATCAACTGGTTTGACTCTATGCGATCTCACCCTGGCCTATGCGAACGCACAACTTTAGACAGGCCCGGGGGAGGGGGAACCCAGTGTTCTATGCGAACGCACTGGTACCCCTGCGATCGGAATGCACAGTCCCCCTTACCCTATACGAACACATCATTTGTAGTGCAAATGCATAGGTCTGTTGCCCAGCTAATATAAATACTCTTTTAAAAACAAGCAGACCTTCTTCTTCACCATCTTTTCGAGGTTTACAGCCCTAATATCGATTTTATTCAGCAATTATCATCCCCAAGTCATAGGTAATCAATTCTAAACTTTTTTCTTTCAATTCCTTATTGTTTTTCATCACTTTTAAAACAAAAACTAAAACTTTTGATGGTAAAAATTGAGGGTTTGGGTAGAATTAGAAAATTTTGTAAAAATCAAAATTTTACATCGAATTAAGGTCGGATTTCAAAACTAACAGTATATTTGGGTTCGTGGGTGAATGGGTGAATGTAATTTGGTCCGAACCCTGAATTTACACCAAGCGGGCCCGGGGTCGGATTTTCACTTTTTTTTAGAAAGCTTAGGAAAAATTATGTTTTTCAATAAAGTTAGTTCCTTCAGCATTAATTGATGATATTGAGTTAATTATAATTATAGTCGAGCAAGTTAGAGAAAGATTCTAAAGGAAAAGCTATAATTGAGCAGTGAGTGGCCTACGAAATTGAGGTAAGTGTTTGGTCTAACTTTGACTTGAGGTAATAGGAACCCGCACTTGTTTGCTATGTGAAATGCATGTGTGTGATGTATAGGTGAGGTGACGAGTATCTACGCGCCACCAAATTGCCTGTTAAACATGATCCATTTCCTGTTCCCAACTTAATTGATTCTTGTCTTAATTGTTATATGTTCATTATTGCTTCTATGACTACTTGGATTTGTTATTTTGTTGTTAAATATTGTTGTGGTTACTTTGGAGAGAGTATTGATTGTTTTAGCTGGTTCCCTTGTGGTACAAAACGGTTGACAGGGTTGACATTGTTTTACGATATATATATATATATATATATATATATATATAGTTACTTTCAAGAATAAATATCTGTTGCCGAGAATTGATGAACTATTTGATCAGCTTTAGGGATCTAGGGTATTTTCGAAATTGACTTGAGGTCAGGCTATCATCAGCTGAAGATTAGGGCGTCTGATATTCCTAAGATAGCCTTTCAGACGAGGTATGGGCATTATGAATGTTATGTCTTTTGGGCTGACTAATGCTCCGGCAGTCTGTATGGACTTAATGAATCGGGTTTTCAATCCACATATGGATTCTTTCGTGATCGTGTTCATTTATTACATTCTTATATACTCCCACAGTTGGGAACATCATGAGAAACATCTCCATATAGCTCTCCATACTTTGAGAGATAATCAGTTGTATGCCAAGTTTTCAAAATGTGAGTTCAGGTTAGATTCATTAGCCTTTTTGTGCCATATTGTATCAGCGGAGGGTATTCAGGTTGATCCTAAGAAGATAGAGGCAGTCAAGAACTGGCCTAGACCCACTACAACTATGGAAATTAGGAGTTTCTTGGGTTTGGCAAGTTACTACCGTCATTTTATGGAGGGGTTCTCGTCCATAGCAGCCCCAATGACTAAATTGACTCAGAAAGGTGCCCCATTTAGATGGTCAGATGACTGCGAGGCGAGATGTTTGAAGCTCACGACATCCTTGACTTTAGCACTGGTGTTGGTGTTACCAACAAATTCGGGTTCTTTCACGGTGTATTGTGATGCGTCCTGAGTTGGCCTTGGAGCAGTGTTGATGCAGGATGGTAGGGTGATTGCGTATGCGTCTCGACAGCTGAAGGTCCATGAGAAGAATTATCCCGTTCATGACTTAGATTGGCAGCCATTGTTCATGCATTGAAAATTTGGAGGCACTATCTTTTTGGCATGTCGTGTGAGGTTTTTACTGACCATCGTAGTCTCTAGTACTTATTCAAGAAGAAAGATCTAAATTTGAGGCAGCGGAGATGGTTAGAGTTACTAAAAGATTATGATGTCACCATATTGTATCACCCTGGGAAGGCCAATGTGGTGGCTGATGCATTGAGTAGAAATGCGGTGAGTATGGACAACCTTGTGTATATTCCAGTTGGTGAGAGACTGTTCGCTTTAGACATTCAGACGTTGGCTAATCAATTCATGAGGTTGGATATTTCTCCCAGCAGTGTTCTAGCTTGTACGGTCGCTCGGTCTTCTCTAATTGACCGTATCCAGGAGCTGCAGGATGATGGCCCACATTTGGCGGTCCTTAGCGACACAGTTCGGTACGGTGATGCCAAGAAGGTTACAGTTGGAGATGATGGTGTTTTGAGGATTCGTGGTCGGTTATGTGTGCCTAATGTTGAGGGCCTTCGTGAGTTTAACCTTGAGGAGGCTCACAGTTCTAAGTATTCGATTCATCCAGGTGCAGCCAAAATGTACCAATACTTGAGGCAGCATTATTGGTGGAGAAGAATGAAGAAGGACATTGTTGCGTATGTGGCTCGTTGCTTAAATTGTCAGTAGGTAAAGTATGAGCATCAGAGACCTGGTGGTTTGCTTCAGCAGATAGAAATTCCTAAGTAAAAGTGAGAGCGTATTACTAAGGACTTCGTTCTTGGGCTCCCATGGACTCAGAGGAAATTTGATGCAGTTTGGGTTATTGTAGATAGACTGACTAAATCAGCACATTTTGTTCCTGTGGCAAGTACTTATACTTCAGAGCGGTTGACTGAGTTATATATTCAAGAGATAGTTCACCTTCATGGCGTGCCCGTATCTATCATTTATGATCGGGGTACGTAGGTTACTTCGCACTTTTGGAGCGCAGTTCAGCGTAAGTTGGGTACCCGAGTGGAGTTGAGTACAACATTTCACCCTCAAACCGACGGGCCGTCCGAGCGTACCATTCAGATATTAGAGGATATGATTCACGCTTGTGTTATCAACTTTGGAGGTTCGTGGGATTAGTTCTTGCCATTAGTGGATTTTGCTTATAATAATAGTTATCAATCGAGCATTCAGATGTCTCCTTATGAGGCGTTATATGGTAGACGGTGCAGATCGCCAATTGGATGGGTTTAGCCGGGAGAGGCTCGGTTGTTGGGTACAGACTTAGTTTAGGAGGCCCTAGATAAGACAAGATTATTCAAGAGAGACTTCGTGCAGTTCAGTCTAGGAAAAAGAGTTATACCGATCATAAGGTTCGTGATGTGGCATTCATGGTTGGAGAGAGAGTATTGCTTCGTGTGTCGCACATGAAGGGAATCATGAAATTTGGGAATAAGGGTAAGTTGAGCCCTAGGTATATCGAGCCATTTGAGATTCTTGGTAGAGTGGGGGAAGTAGCTTATAGATTTGCATTGCCTCCAGGGTTATCTTCAGTTCATCTAGTATTCCATGTGTCTATGCTCAACAAATATCATGGTGACCCGTCCCACGTGTTAGATTTCAACTCTGTCCAATTGAACAAAGACTTGACTTATGAGGAGGAGCCAACAGCCATTTTAGACCGGCAGGTTTGTCAGTTGAGATCTAAGAGTTATCTTTCAGTTCGAGTGCAGTAGAGAGGCCAGCCCGTTGAGATAGCTATTTGGGAATCTGAGTCGGACATGGAGAGTAGATAGCAACACTTGTTTGCCAATTCAGGTAATTTTCTATGTCCGTTCGAGGACGAACATTTGTTTTAGATGTGGAGATTCTGATGACCCAAGGGGTCATTTTATGAATTTATACTCCGCTCTATGCTTAATAGCTAAAAAAAAGACTAATTTTAAGTACCTCGATTTGCATGCACAGTCCGGGCGTGAAACCGGAAAGCTTTTATGTGAAAACATGAGAAATAGTGATTTCTAAAATTTAAATTTGATTATAGTTGACTTTGGTCAACATTTTGAGTAAACGGACCCAGATATGTGTTCCGACGAACCCGGGAGGTCTGCAGTAAAATATGGGACTCGGGCGTATGCCCGAAAACGAATGCCGAGGTCCCAAGCCTTAGAAATCAATTTTTGAAAGAAACTATTTTGCTGAAATGTTTATGAATTAGAGAAACGAAATAATGTTTGAAATCATTGGAATCGGGCTTGTATTTTGGTTCCGGAGCCCGGTACATATTCGTTATGGTATTAAAAGGTTAACTGTGATATTTGGTGAAAAACAGAGTTCGTTTGACGTGATTCAGACATCCGGTTGAAGAGTTATGAACTTTAAGTGTTCTTGATGAAAATGATGAGTTTTGAGGTTTAATTCATGTTTTCACATGTTATTTTCATTGTTTGATTGCACGACCAAGTCCGTATAATATTTTTAGACTTGTGTGCATGTTTTCTTTAGAGCCCCGGGGGCTCGGGTGAGTTTCAGATAGGCCTCCGGATGATATTATACTTGAAAAATCTGGTGTATTGACTGTTTCTGGTGTCCAGGTCTTTTGTGCTAGTATCGCATAGGTAGGTCCGCGATCGCATAGTGTAAAATCAAAGTTCCCCTTTTTGTTATATGCGAATGCATAGCCAGGTATGCGAACGCGGAAGTCACCTTGGCTGATTCTATGCGAACGCACCCTGGCCTATGCGAACGCACAGCTTTAGACAGGCGTGGGGTAGGGGGAATCCAGTGTTCTATGAGAACGCACTAGTACCCCCGCGATCGCAATGCATAGTCCCCCTTACCCTATGCGAACGCATACTCTCTAGTGTGAACGCATAGGTTTGTTGCCCAGCTAATATAAATACTCTTTTAAAAACGGGCATACCTTCTTCTTCACCGTATTTTCGAGGTTTACAGCCCTATTAGCAATTTTCTTCAGCAATTATCATCCCCAAGTCATAGGTAATCAATTCTAAACTATGTTCTTTCAATTCCTTACTGTTCTTCATCACTTTTAAAACAAAAACTAAGAATTTTCATGGTAAAAATTGAGGGTTTGGGTAGAATTAAAATTTTTTGTAAAAACCAAAATTTTACATCTAATTAAGGTCGGATTTCAAAACTAACAGTATATTTGGGTTCGTGGGTGAATGGGTGAACGTAATTTGGTCCGAACCCCGAATTTAGACCAAGCAGGCCCGGGGTCGGGTTTTCACTTTTTTTGAGAAAGCTTAGGAAAACTTATGTTTTTCAATAAATTTAGTCCCTTCAACATTAATTGATGATATTGAGTTAATTATAATTATAGTTGAGCAAGTTAGAGCAAGATTCTAAAGGAAAAGCTATAATTGAGCAGTGAGTGCCCTACGAAATTGAGGTAAGTGTTTGGTCTAACATTGACTTGAGGTAATAGGAACCCCCACTTGTTTGCTATGTGAAATGCATGTGTGTGGTGTATAGGTGAGGTGACGAGTATCTATGCGCCACCAAATTGCCTGTTAAACATGATCCATTTCCCGTTCCCAACTTAATTTATTCTTGTCTTAATTGTTATATGTTCATTATTTCTTCTATGACTACTTGGCTTTGTTATTTTGTTGTTAAATATTGTTGTGGTTACTTTGGAGAGAGTATTGATTGTTTTAGCTGGTTCCCTTGTGGTACAAAACGGTTGACAGGGTTGACATTGTTTTACGATATATATATATATATATATTCCTACTAGTTCCATTTTTGTGATAATATTGATGCGTTTATGAGAAGTATATTTTTCTGTTTACAGTTGGAGATAAAAGTGCTGTGAAAGTCTTGGCCTAAATTGTGAAATTTATGAATAAATTGATATGAGATGTCTGGTGGGAGCGGGTTGCATGCCGCTACAAGGAGTGATAAAGGTGGACAGGTGGGATCGGGTTTTACGCTGCAACATGAGTAATAAGGGTGATATATTTAGTGAGGAGTAACAAGGGTAGTAGGTGGGAGCGGGTTGCACACTGCAACAAGGAGCAATAAGGGAGGACATATATGTTTTTTTACTGAATTTCAAAGAAAATAAAGATTTGAAAGGCTTAAAGGTTTATTTTTCTATTCTTCATATTTTCGGCACTACTTTTATTTAAAGCTAAAGTTTGGAAACTTGGAAATTATTTTAGAATTGGTTATAGATGAGGCATGGGAAAAGGCAACTGAGTTATTTTGTTGTTGTTGCAGTATTTAATTATTTTTTTAGATTTCCTTCTTACTTTATATAATATTGTCACAGGTTATATTGCTAAAGCCCCACCGTAGCCTCTTCACCACTTTGTCGAGGTTAGGCTCGGCACTTACTCAGTACATGGGGTCGGTTGTATTGATACTACACTCTGCACTCTTTTGTGCAGATCCAGGTACCGGCCAGCTGTAGAGATATTTAAAGCAGCTATGTAATTTCTGGAGACACGAGGTATATCTGCCGGCATTCGCAGATCCAGAGAGTCTTCTCTATATTATTTAGACTACTATTTTATATGATTCAAAATAGTTATACATTATTTCTTGAGCCAATTTTTTGTAGTATTCTTTATTAGTTCGTGAATTGTGACACCAGACTCTGGGATAGTTCTAGGTTTATTTATATAATTAGTTTGTGGCTAGGTTTAACTGATTGTTTTTTTATTTTATACTTGGAATTATTTATTGAAAGCCATTAGATCAAGTTTAACTTAAAATTGTTTTATCCTATTTAAATGGTTAATTAAAGGAAATAGTTAAGCGAACTATAACATTGGCTTGCCTAGCAAGTGTGGTGTTAGGCGCCTTCACGATCCCTAAGCTTGGGAATTTGGGTCGTGACAGATAACAGTAAGAAGCGACCACTATGGGTCCTAACAATATCAGCATAAGGCCTAAACATGATAGCTAGCATGATTCACAATTCACTGGGTGCACGCCCACACGCCCATCACCTAGCATGTGCCTCACCTTATTATCATTCACGTAACACGTAACTCAGGGTTTCATTCCCTCACCACTAAGTTTAGAAGAGTTACTTACCTCGAACGAGCCAATAACAATGCCAAGCAAGCCAAGCGATGCTCCAAAGATGCCATCTCGTTGATTCCGACTTCCGAACGGCTCGAAACTAACCAACAACAATTCAAATACATCAAATAATGCTTAAGAAACCAATCCCCGATCGTAAAAGATCAAATCTTGAATCAAAGCCCGAAATCGACCCAACAACCCAACCCCGGCCCGCACCTCGTAACCCGACAAAACTCACAAAATCCAACAACCCATTCAATTACGAGTCCAAACATACTAGTTTCACTCAAATCCGACTCCAATTCGATTTTCAAAACTCAAAAATTCATATTATGAAACTTTAGGCCAAAACCCCCAATTTACTCTATAAATTCAACAACCAATTGCTAAAAATGAATATGGATTCATGACATATAATCAAAATGGAGTAGAGAACACTTACCCCAATCCTTGTGATGACATTTGCTTCAAGAATCGCCGCAATCTGAGCTTGGAAATGTCAAAATGAAGCCAAAATCATGAACCCTTGTATTTATCATTCTGCCCAGCACTTCCACATTTGCGGTCAAATTGTCGCATCTGTGACCACCACATCTGCGGTCAAATCTTCGCTTCTGCGACCACACTCACCAGCCAACCCCCGCACCTGCGGAACAATTTCTGCCCTCGCAGGTGCGACTTTCCTCCGCATCTGCGATGACCTTCACTCCTCAATGAAACCTCGCATCTGCGAAACTTGGCTGGCATCTGCGCCATCGCACCTGCTCAATCGCAAGTGCGGAACACCAGAACCAGTAACTCCTCAACACTAGCAACATGAAGGAAAATTATCCGAAATTGATCTGAAACACGTCCGAGCCCCTAGGGACCCCGTCCAACATACCAACAAGTCCCATAATATAACATGGACCTACTCGAGGCCTCAAAACACACATAACAATATCAAAACAACGAAAAAACCACCTCAATTTGGAATCATTGAACTTCGAAACTTCAACTTCAACAACTGATGCCGAAACCCATCAAATCACGTCCAATTGACCTCAAATTTTGCATACATGTCACATTTGACATTACGGACCTACTCAAATTTTTGAAATCGGAATCCTACCCCCGATATGAAAAAGGCCAAACTTTCCAAAACTCGAACTTTCTCCATTTCAAGACAAATTCCACTACGGACCTCCAAATCATGATCTGGATGCGCTCTTAAGTACAAAATCACCCATTGAAGCTAATGAAACCATCATAAATCCAATCCAAGGTTAATTACTAAAAGTCAAACTTGGTCAAACCTTTCCAATTTGAAGCTTCTAGCTGAGAATCATTCTTCTAAATCAATTCGGCGGAACCTGAAAACCAAAACGACGATTCACATAAGTCATAATACATCACACGAAGCTACGCATGCCTTCAAATAGCCGAGAGAACTTTAAATGCTCAAAACGACTGGTCGATTCATTACAAGAATAAGACGAAGCAGATGGAGAAAAAGAAGAAGAAAAAGAAATAAAGAGAGTGAGAAAATAATAAGTATCACCAGAATAGTAACATGCCAAGTATGACACCAGTAAGAATAATTCTTATGATCAATCCTATTATTGCACCATTTAGCTCTTTTTCCCTCTTGCACCAGCTAGTTCAGCCAAAGTTATCAAATCTAATCGGTCTTGTTAAAGTACACTGATAGTGTAAAAATTATTTACATTGTTAACTTATTATTGCTTAATCTCTTCAAATAAATATATATATATTATACATCAGTGACTTGATAGTAACACAAAATTATTTATCTTTCAGGTTACAATTGTTGCCATTTTATTGATGAACAAAAAAATGCTAAGAGCGGACTTTTTTTACTGTCTAACCTCATGTTTGGTTCAATAGTTGGCTTCCATTCACATGTGTGATCTATTGGTCAGGAGTTTGAGACATGAAAGTAGTCACTAGTGCTTGAATTAAGATAGTCTATATACATCACACCTCTTAGAGTACGGCTCTTTCTCGGATCCTACGTGAACGCGGGATACCTTGTACACCTGGATACCTTGAGACTATAAGTGTTATTGGTCCATGAAATGGTAACTAAAGGAATCAGATCTATCCAACATTATTTGCATAAAATAGTAAGTAATTCACTAATCTACAACAACAACAACAACCTTGTAAAATCTCACAAATGGGGTCTGAGGATGGTAGAATGTACGCAAACCTTACCTCTTACCCTAGAGTGGTTGACTATTTTCAAGAGACCATCAGCTCAAGTTTATGAAAATAGACAATAGAATCTGTGACAACAACAAAAAAATCAGAAAAATAATATAAGCATTATAGGAAACAAACATTAGATGGAAGAGAAATAAATAAAAAGTAATAATGTCATAGTACTATGGAAAAATGGAAAAATAGTATGGACACAACATACACTGCTAGTACACGAAGATAATCCCCTAGCAGACTAGCTCCACCCCCTGTACAAATGAGACTATGCTGGAGTCCCTCCTAACGTTAAAGCCTAATGCTCGACCTCCACACTTTCTTATCAAGAGTCATGTCCTCGAAAATCTGAAGTCGCGTCATGTCCTGCCTGATCAACTCACCCCAATACTTCTTAGGCCTCCCTCTACCTCCTTTCATACTCGCCAAATCCAACCACTCACACCTTCTAACCGGGGCATCTTGGCTTCTCCTACGCATGTGCTCGAATAATCTAAGCCTCGTTTCCCGTATCTTGTCGTCTATGGGGGCCACACCCGCCTTCTCCCGATGTAATGACCCAAAACAGCCCCGGTCGTGATGGCGCCTATCACAGTACTAGACTAGCTGATTCATTATTTAGAACATAAAAGGGTATTTTCATTAGTTCATTTTCTAATCAGATATTGTCATAAATCTTCTGTTTAAACATTTCAAAAGAAACAGAAATATCAAAAAAAAAACATTTAAAACATTGTCGGATCTCGGAGTCACTAGTCTTAATCATCTATGATACAAGTCTGATACAGTCGACTCAAAAGACAAGAGGAGTCTAATAAAATAATCTACTGAAAGAGTAGGAGGGACAAGAGCAGGGTTGTTGTCGCCATGGAGCTACCTTGCTAAACTCCAACAACAGCTGAGGATATCTCAACTCGCACTCGATCATCCTGTGACACCTGCATCTATACACAGGATGCACGGAGTAAAATGAGTACGCCAACCCAGTAAGTAACGTCACAAATAAAGGCTGAGTGCAATGACGAGCAGTAAAATAACATAAAGCTCACAAGACAAAGTCTTAGTGAAAACAACAATTTTCCAAATCAGTAATCAAGTCCAAATATCTGGTAAAACTCCAGTTTCAATGGAGATCGTATGAAAACATTTTTATCAGTTTCAATAGAGGCTCAATATAAGAACAGAGTGAAAATAGTGTTTTTCATAAATAGCCCCTCGGGAAAATCATATAAATCATAAACAACCTCTCAGGAAAGCCCCAATGTTACTCATGAACAGCCACTAGGGCATACCTCACAATCACTCATGCCATCCAGTCACTCGCCACTTGCACTCGCACTCGCACTCCGTAAGTACTTGTGGTCACTGGGGGTGTGCATACTCCAAAGGGGCTCCTTCAGCCGAAGCGCTATATCGCTGTGGCGTGCAACCCGACTCAAATACCGCTGCGGCGTGCAACCCGATCCACATATATATATTGCTGTGACGTGCAGCCCGATCCATATCATATATCTATATTGATGCGGCGTGCAGCCCGATCCATATCATATATCCTCACAAATCAGGCCCTCGGCCTCACTCAGTCATAAACCTTACAAGCCACTCGGGCATTTTAGTAAAAACATGGGACTCAACCCAAAACAACTTTCATATGAATCAAAGTAGAGTAATGAAACTGAATTAAACATTAAATAGGTAAAAATCATGACTAAGTGTAGATTTTAGATCAAAACAGGGTGAGGATAGTAATAAAACACCCTGGCACAAGGCCCAAACATGGCATTTAGCCCAACTTATAAGAAACATTTCTAAAATACTTAGATACATTACAGGTTTTATCAAAAATAGGCAACTCTACAGTTGCTACGGGACAGACCAAGTCACAATCCCTACCGGTGCATGCCCACATGCCCATCACCTAGCATGTGCATCACCTCATACAACAAAATAGGACGAAATCCCGGGGTTTCATACCCTGAGGTCTAGATTTACAATCATTACTTACCTCAAAATAGACAAAAATCTACTGTGCGATGCCCTTGCCCCTCGACTCGGCCTCAAATCGCCCCGAATCTATCCAAAATCAGTATCACCTCATTAATACATGCTAAAGGAAAAAAGCCCACGCGAAAATTATCAAATTAAATCAAAATTAACAAATTTGGCCAAACCCGACCCCTGTGCCCACGTCTCAGAATCCGATAAAAATTACAACACTAGAATCCTTATCCTCACGAGTCTATACATACCAAATTTACCAAAATCTAACTTCGTTTGACCCTTCAATCACCCAAATGTAACTATCAAGTTTCAAGCCTTAATTCCCCAATTTTCACCCCTAATCTCTACAAATTTCATGCTTAATCTACTAAAAATCACCATAGAATCAAGTTTTAGGTTCAAAAACATTACCTCAACGAGTTTCCCCTTGAATCCCTCTTCAAAATCCTCCAAAAGCTCCAATCCCCTGGCCTCGTACCTGCGGGCTCGCAGGTGCGGTCAATTGCTCCGCTCTTGCCACAAATTTCGCATCTCCGGTTACTTCCTGCGCCTACGATCATCGCACATGCGGTCCCCACTCCGTAGGTGCGGACACACCAGAAGCAGCATCTTCAGCTGCAAAAAGTCCAACTTCCAACTTCTCCGATAACCATCTGATACCACCCCGAGCCCCCCCCCCCCCCCCCCCNTCCAGCTTCCGAAATTCCATTCCGACCCCTATATCTAATTTTCCACTGCCGACCAGAAATCGCCAAATTTCAAATTTCGCCAATTCAAGCTTAATTCTACCATGAAGCTCCGAATAACATTTCGAACCCACTTCTAGGTCCAAATCACCTAACGAAGCTATTCAGACCATAAAACCCAATTAGGAGATCATTTACCCATAAGCTAACTTTCGGTTGAATTTTCCAACTAAATAACCAACTTAAGAGACTAAGTGTCTCATTCCTTTCCAAAAATAACGTTGAACCCTAGCCAGCCGACCGACACAACATAATAGAGCTGAACAACAAATAATGAAGCAGAAATGGGGGAAACGGGGCTATAACTCTTGGAACGACCGGCCGTCTTGTTACATCCTCCCCCATTTAAACACACGTTCGTCCTCAAACATGCCAAGAGATTTTCCAAAAGCCATCAAATCGCTGAATAACCTTACCACGTAGATACTCGGGGGTGATCCCGTGTCACCCTGTCGCGTATAGATCCTACAACACAACACATCTGAAATTTCTTTATCCGACCTCACCCATAAGCCTTAGAATCAAATTTCCATATCCGAACTTTTCTATAAGATCAGAATCACGCATCCACACGCTGTATAAGTCTGAACAAACTGTATCCAGCCATAGCCATAACTCAAGAAGAAATCACATGATATCCCACATAATTCAAAAACCTATGGCGATAATTTCTAATCACAACAGCTGGTCAAGCAACCCAATGTCGGTAATAAACCTATTATCAAATAGAGACCCGTTCTAACACCTTCATATACTGCCAATGATGAAAGAAACATGCAAAAACCCATAACCATTCGTCGGATCAACAAGTGATGGAACTCCTTCTCTTCGACAGGAAATATAGTAGAAATTTCTAAGCCTATAAGCATCAATATCCTCCCAAATATACTGCAACCAGATCCGGTAGCACCCATTCTAGGTTTGATGACCTCATCTCATCTACCATAACCACTCTAGTGACATGACGTATCAATACAGCTGAAAGCCGCAAACCGTGCAGTCCGTGCACAAATATGCAACATCCCAAATGGACTCAAGCATGCTAAATGACATCAAACAAGGGAACTGTCCCGCAAGATCAATGTGTATCACCACAACGCAATGCTAAGAACTCCTCACACACCGCATAACCCAAACGCTGGAATCAACTCATAAGGATCATATCTCAACATACCTCGCTGTAATGTGAAACCCCATCAAAGCGTTGATCCATATTATACCTCGCTCCGCCTTGCTCAAAATCAATAACCACACGAAATTCGACGTCAAGTACCCAAAGCGCATTACCATAACCAGGGAGAATCAGATGATATAATTCCACATGAAACCCGAAAGAACATAACCAATACACCTCAATCCTGCAATACGCAATTACTTATCTCACTCAAATGCCGCTATAAGATAGAACCGCACTAATTGGCATGCCTCTCAATATAGCACTACGGAGCCAATCAATCCGACTCGGTGCAAAAAACCTATCCCTATTGGGCCTACTAATGAACCCCAAATCAATCCGGTCATGCAAAATAGACAAATAACCCTCTGAAGGTTCACCATGAATGAATCACAATACGCACTATCCTCGGACTAACCTTGGCTACGTCTCTATAACCCTCAATTATGAAATCATCTACTCGTTCGAGTTTCCAGTCTCCAAACCCTTAGAGCACAATAATCACCATACCCGATCTCAACTCCGTCGCCTGAATGTCTAATACTTCTCCAATACGCGATCACCCACGAGGAATACCCCTACAATTTGTATGTGTTATAAGGCCAAATTTGAATACACACAGCTAACCAACATAGAAAGTGCTGCCACACCAATGAAGCCTCCATAAATTAAGACACAATGCATCTTCTGGAACTTACACCTTCATCGAGCCATATCTAGAAGTAACATCATCTATCTAATTATCTGATACCATCCATGCTACCTAAGAATTTAGAACTCCTCTTTCAAACCACATCGTGACATTGCACCTGCAATCTCAATCTATACCACACATCGCATCTATTCTGAGTCGCAAGCAACTAAATACTCAATTAGCTAAGAACATTCCATTTGATTTTATTCCGGAGAAAATTACAATACGCCACATGCACAATGCACCAGTAGGAAATATACATATCAACTTATGGTAGAGAACATCAAGAACCCTCTGAAACCCATCGTACTGATCTAACCCGTCAGGACTGAATCCCTCCAACTCAATTAAGCTATGCAGACCGTCAAAACCAAAGACCATTTCCACAAATCACACGTAGAATCTTACCACAGCATAAGCACCCAAAGAACCGATCTTGCTCATTACCATGCCGATCCAATCTACTACCAAGCTATCCTATTTCTACGAGCTCCTTATGAATTACCTTCAAATTGATTCTTCTCCTTGCCATAGTACAAAAATCCTCAACTAGAAATAACTACGCGAGACCTTAACATAAAAACACATCGCCCTAAGGCCCATAAGCCGCTGAATAGCTCTTAAGCACACCAAAGTACCACATCTCAAAGACTTACACTAAAGAGACTTTCTATGAATTTAAACTATTCTTCCCCTTTCATGATACCAAAATGTAGAATCCACAACGATATAGAAATACCACAAATCTTGACACCTTCCAATGTAAATCTCAGTTTCTAGCCAAATACACATATTGAAGATTCCCAATTGTTATACACAAACCTTGAATCCATCAGAATCATTATCGAGAGTCATACACTCTATGCAAATCTCAATTAAACTACTCAAACGGTCCGAACGATATGTGCCCTCATCAACACACCAACACTCAAGGGAGTAACCCACACCCCTAAGCAACCAAGCAAGTTCCTACTCCACATACACTACACCTTTTACAAATACAACTTAATCATTCAATAGAACCCATTTTCCCATAGACTATAATACAACATGTACCCAAAATTTCCATTACTCGAGTCATTCTCAAACTCCACCTCTGCAGGTCATAACTGATTCACCAGAATACCTCGAACTGAAACCAACACAACACCTGATCATGCAACTAACATATCATTGGCAGACTCCCCCACTTGGCTCGAATCTATAGATCAAGACAAACAATAACTCTCAATGCCCATACGCTATCACCGCCACAATACCACAGTGAGATTCAGCTAAATCCCTTATAAGCTCATATAACACAACCTATCCAATATCTGAAATCATCTGCAAATCCCGCATTCACCTTTATAATAGTCATGCCAACTTCTATATGTGATCTAAACTCAAATTACAACATATAAAGAGAACTTGCTACAAAACAACATAAGGATCACACTTGGAGAACTTTGCATAAAGCTTCTCCTCTCTCAATCTCTGTAATACCATCCTCGAATATGTTGAGTATGCTCCACCTGGCTATGAGAGTACGCCAGTGTTGATACCCTATTTATTAAAAAAAAAAATTAAAAATTGCATATATATACCTTCAAAATCATGCTAATAGCAATTGGTATTTTTCCATAAATCTTCTGCATTTTTATAAAATTGTCCAGCATTTTATTTCCAAGAAATAATTACAAAATTGCATCCCAAATAATTTCAAAAGCATTTATTGATTTAATTTACAATTTATGGTCCTATTAAGACCAATTACGCCATAAATAGCCAATTTGGCACCTTTTGGCTATACTTGCAATAACTTTGCAATTATAGCCCATGCATATAATTTTGTACTATTTTCTACTAGAAATTAGCCCTTTATATTTTTTAAATACCAAGTAATCTTTTTAAAAAAAAAATTATTTCCATGCATAGAATTCTTTTATAATTAGCAGTTATGTTATAAATTATTTCGACTAATTTAATTCGGGTATTTAACAAATAGCCCCATTTCATTTCAATTATAACCTATTTAAACCAGCCCAAATTCCTTAATTAAACTAGCCCAATACCCAAGCCCAATTCCTAAATTACCCGACCTATTATCTGATTAAATCCTGGCCGTTGATCAATTTTGATCAACGACCCAGATTCACCATTACCTTAATTAACCTAAACGACCTACCCCCATTCCCTCATTCTCTCATTCTCTCTACCGTCACACCCTCTCATTCTCTCTCAAGCTCCCTCTGGCCTAATTTTTATATCTTGACTCGTTAGATTTGCAATATATCTAAGAGTATTCTGAGTTATTTTACTATTTTCCATGAGAATCTTTCTGATCTTTTCAAACCGTCTCTTCGTCTTCATAACTAAGGTTTCTTATACCTTTTTTTTCAAAACGACTTTTCCTCTGATTTTAAGTGTTATTCTATAATATTTACTATTTTAAATGATTTATTTAGGTTTTCCTTTTAACCTGATTAACCGTGCTAAAACCCCTAATTTCTTGGCTTAGTTGTGGGTTCTGAGTCTATCTACGCTGATTTGTTCGTTTGATTTGTATGCATGTCTGTTTCTCAGAATGTGTTCTGAATTTCTATGATTTCTTCCCCGTTACACTCATTAGGGTTCCTGATTTTGCTTCTCCCTGCCTATACTATGTTTATTCCAGAAATTTGTAGTAATTTCCTTTAATCAATGTTATTTTGTTTAAATCCCTAATTTCTCGTACTTGATACCCTTTACTGATTTCCTCTGGCTGATGCCCTTTACTGATTTCCGACTTCTAAATTATTTTCTTGCCTTATTATGTGGTTGACTATACTGCTAATTGATTCTTATGTTATTTGCTTAATTAGAACCTTATGTACCTAGCCTTAATCGCTTACTCTATACCTGTACTGTATTTGAATTATTTTCTTAGCTATATTTCAGCCATATATGATCTCTTTCCTTATTTTTGTTACATGTCTTTTACCGTTTGAAGTTAACTCCCTTAACTGGGGGAGTACTTGCACTGATTTTACTCTAATTGATTCTGAGTTCTTCAATTACTGAACAATTTTGAATCTTACCATATTTACCTAGATTTCAAACTACTATATAGATTGCTCTCTTCTACTCTCATTAAAAAAAAGGACACGGACATTAGTTCACAACTCTCTCTCACACTTAAAGATTTTCTTCTCTCTCTCTTGTTACTTGCTATTATTACTGAACTAGTCGATTGTAAGCCAAGGCTAGTTATTGCACACTACTGCTCTACGCTTAGTATCTACTCTACTTAACTGGTATGTTCTGATTTAAATCCAAGTTCCAACCTCAATGTGTTTTCTTACTACTGTAATTTACTGATTATTGTTCTATGTCTGATATTCTGAAGCTTTTCAATATGTAGTTAGCATGTTTTCACTTACCATATTAGTTCTGTCCTAATTCAACTTAGGATCAACATGTTTATGAACTTGTTTACTCCTTATAGCATGTCCAGCCTGACTCTGCTCTGTTTATGTTTGTCTGGTTTCTATTATTAACTTTCCATTGCAAAGCAAATTTTTTACCCTAAGTTGTCTGATTCTATGCTTTATTCTGTTTAATGTAACTATGGCCCACTTGTCTGTTCTGAAATCCACAATCCTAGACTGTGTTTGTATTATTAGCTATCCCCTAATCCCATAACCCCCTACAGAACTTCTGTGCTGCTTCTTGTTATGTACTCACTGTATATGTCCTATGGGTCCCAAATTCCCAATCTCCTTGTATGAAAGACTATTGAACCTGCTTGCTTTCGACTTTTCTGCTATTTGTTTGATTCTTCAAGTGTTTGCATTGTTCTTGTTCAAATTATTTTACTACTAATCGACTCCTATTTTATAGGATTTCCTTACTTCACTGAGTCTTTTCAATACTGTTTTATACCAAAGCATTTTCAAAAACTATATCAAGCACTCTCACTCTACTCTTAGGTCCTTAAGTTCCGCTTCTCCAGTGTGTGACTGCTTTGGGATTCCTGTGAGATACTTTTGAACTCTGATGCACTGGAGCTGACACTTCCACACTGCACTTACTCATTTTTGGTTATGAAATATGGGTGTGAGAACTGCCCAGGATCCTTGAGGTCCTTAGGGAACTCTGACACACTCGGACATGAGAAAGTCTATGACTTTGGCATACGAGGCTATGGAAAATTTAATACATTTGGGCCTACTTCAGGCTACCTATAGTTTAACTTCTTCTTTTCCTTTATATATTTATGTAATTTATTCAATTGGTCTGTAATTAAATCTTGGAAACAAATATTGGGGTTGGCTAGTGAAATGGGAAGGGTATTTATATATTCTATTATTGCGTAGAAATCATGCCTTAGGCTTTACATTCCATATATCTGCATTAGAATCCATGCTTAGGACTAACATATTCATTCAAACCATGCCAAACATGCATTAGATATCATGTCCTTAAGGCTTTTCATGTTTACTGCTTCAACACACAGCATGTTTTTAATTTATGATTATGCCTACCACTTAGAAATCCTACTCCTAGGATAATAAGGTTAATATAAAACTGTTACTTTTGTTCATTCAAAATCATGTTTTCAATCATCCTGTAATTCTTTGTGCATTTAGAAATCATGTTTTAGGAATTCTGTGCAGTCTGAAATTATGTCTTAAGGATTCTGCATTTTATATGTGCATATTAGATACCATGCTCTAGGACTCTGTTGCATTTGCATAACCACGCCTAGTTTAAACTACAATTCATGAAAAGGTATAACACAGTCTCACATATGATTATCCTGTTTTAGATAAAACTAGTAACAATCCCTGCATTTTCGTAACACCTAGAACAACATGCTTTTAGGTAAAACAACTTCTGAATTGTGTAAAGATTAACATGCTTAAAAATCAGTAGGGAAACTGATTAGGCCCCTGCTTCTGAGTTTATAAAAAATAAAGCTGCATATTTTTGTGCATGAGTGCTCACTTAGACTCCTGCTTAGGATACTATCTAATAAAACTGCTTGTTGTTGTGTTTGAACGTGCTGATTATGTGCGTTATTTGTGGAGGTAAATCTGGGCCTCATAATTTCCTTCCTGCATTAGTCTGATTAGTCCTATTTGTTCTCCCCTATTGCTTAGAATTTTCTCCTTTCAAAACCTTAGGGGTCTGTCTAGAACTACCTATATCAAGAGGTCCTAAATTCCTACAGGACTACAAGGAAGGGACGGGTAGCAGCATGCATAGAGATCGCCAAATAACTCGCTTAATAACCGTTAAAGGGTGGGGTAAAGGGTAGATATGGATATGACGACCGGTGCGCTAATGCCACGTGTATCCCCTCACCGAGGAGTGATATCCGGGCATTGCATTGATGTGATCCTATAGGATAAACAACTTAGGACTCCCCTATCCCCTACATATGTGTGCTTAGACTGCGAATCTTTTCAAAACCATTACTTGTTATCATGTGTATACGTTGACGCCTATTTGCTACTTGCTTAAATTCACAAAGTTCGTTTGACTGGGAACCACAGTTGTGGACTTTGAGGGGTGCCTAACACCTTTCCCTCGGAGTAATTTCAAGCCCTTACCCAATCTCTGGTTATTCAATTATTGTTATTGTGACCCTTAATAGGTTCCCTAACGCACCTTAATTCATTATGTGGTGACTCTTCAAGTCCTTCACATCCTTTATCCCAAAAGGAAATGAGCTGTCCAATAACGTCAAAAACTCCGACCGATCCGGAAGGAGAAGAAAGAGGGGGACGCAGCCGCCAAGATTTCATCAATGAATACAATAACAAAGAGGGGGGTCCACATACAACTGGACAAAGCAATATCTAGAAGCCATATCATCTATCTGTTCATTTGAGATCGTGCATAAGCCAAAACACAGTGCACATCGCAGCACCCATTATGCCACCATATGAAAGATACAAAAAATCTCAAAATCCACTCTGAGTCGCAAGCAACTATATAATCAATTAGCTAAGAACTTTCCATTTGATTTTATTCTGGAGAAAATTAAAATACGCCACATGCCCCACACACCAGTAGGTAATATACATCTCAAACCATGGTAGCGACCATCAAGAACCCTCTGAAACCCACTGCACTTAACCAAACCAACAGGACTGAATCCCTCTAACTCAACTGAGCTATGCAAGCCTTCAAAACCCAAGAGTCTCACCACGAAACACCTATAGAAACTCTCCACGTCATGAGCACCCAACGAGCCGATCATACACATTACCATGCCAACCTAACCTACTATCACGCTGTCTAGTTTCTCCAAATTCTTTTTGAACTACCTTCAAATTTATTCTTCTACTCGCCATATTACCACAATCCTCCACAAAAATTCAGCATGCGAGACCCTAGCATAAGCCGCACCTCCCTAAGGCTGATACGCCATTGAATGTTCTATTAAGCACCCCAAAAGTACCACAGTTCAAATACTTACTCTAAAGAGACTTCATGCGAGTCTAAAGACATTAACTTCACCATCCTGATACTGATATGTGGAATCCATAATGACATAGAAATTCCCCAAGCCTTGACATCATCCAACGTGAATCTCAATTTCCAGTAAAATACCCATCCTGAAGATTCCCAACTGTTACCTATAAATCTTGAATCTATTAGAACCATTCTCAAGAGTCATTTACTCTGCTCAAATATCAATTAAATCGACCAAGCAAACCGAACGACCTAAGCCCCATTAGCACACCAACACCCAAGGGAGTAACCCACACCCCTCGGGCAACCAAGAAAATTCCTACTCCACGTACACTACATCTTTTACAAATAACAACTCAATAATTCAATAAAACCCATATAACCATAGAGTATAATACAACATTATCCAGAAATTTCCGCACAATAACCCTTTAAGCCTTATCCAAATATCCACCGAGGTTCTTATAATCCCAACGGACGCGATCACGATCTGTGCATTAATTTGGAGAAATAAATGCCAATATGCTAATCACTAATGTATAAGTAGTTAAATCCGGAGGGGTAAAGGGTATAACCTTATCTATTTTATAGAAAATGAGGCACAAAGTCCCCAGGTTCGGCATGGTCCAAATAATACCAACATTGTTGCTGGATTGGTGGGAAGACCTTTCGCCAAGTGACAAAGACCATGTAAAGAGGGTCCTAAAAAACTTTCCCTCTTTACTCGATGTCCAACCGAAAAATATGTTGATCGAAGCAGCCACTATGTTCTGGGACAGAGAAAGGCCTGTGTTCCATTTTGGCAACATAGAAATGACCCCCCTCTTGGAGGAGATAGGGGGATTCACGGGATTACCTTGGGGCAGTCCAGGTTTGTTGGTGCCGGAAAATCGTGCCGCTAGGGGGTCTTGAAAATGATGGGTTTGAAAAAGAACGATGATTTAGAGTACCTGACCGAGTCCTACATAACTTTTGACTATCTCTATAAGCGATACGGTCACAACAAATTCTATCGTATCTTCCACGATGAATTCTCTATTACTTCCTTGGGTCATATTCACCGTAGGGTTTTTGTGTCGTTTTCTTCCTGGGTATGATAGTATTTCCGAGTAAAGGAGTCAGGATTCACACTAGACTGGCTACGGTAGGCAAAACCATAATGGAGGGGATTGAGGGGAAAACATATACCATTATCCCTATGATCATAGCAGACATATACCGAGCCTTGGACCGCTGGCAGAAGGGGTTCAAACACTTTGAGAGTTGTAATCTGCTACTACATGTTTGGTTATTGGAGCATCTCCAAAGGGGTCAATATCGTCAAGAGTTTCCACGAAGGGTGTGGAATGATCATATAGCTTTCCATCACCCTAAGAGAATGACCTACATCCTAGACAGGTTTGCTCAACCAGAAAATTCTACAGAATGGGCGCATTTTTTTGACAATCTGACCGAGGACCAGGTTCAATGGATGTTCGAATGGTTCCGTATTAGTGAGTTCATAATCTAATAGAGGGACGCTCCACACCTGGTGTTGATCGGTTTAAGGGAATATACCCTTATGTTCCCATCAGGGTTATGAGACAGGCAGCAGGAAGAAAGTCATACCGCAAGTTTCTACAATAAGTCATTACAGGGCGAATTTTCAGTACGACGACATCCCGTACAAACGTGAAGCTCAGCATATGTGTCATCTAAAGGTTATTATAGAATAGGACACCATCGAGCTAGACAGGTACCACACAGGGCATGTACGTTTTTACCTATCATTGTTACAAGACAGCATAGCAGGGATAGTTGAGTCGGGAATCGGTGGGGGAAACAGGGTCATAGACGAAGTTGCTGAGGCCCAAGTGAAAAACAAAAAACTGCCAAAAGGGTTCGTGATTCCGAGGCCGAGCATCTGGAGAAACAACATACTGATATGGAACTGATCAATGAGTGGAAGGAAAGGGCTATCAAATCCAATGAGAGTTTGGAATATTTGGAGCAGGGTCTGATAGAACTAGAGGCGAAGACAAGGAAAAGAGTCGTCGACTGCCAGAATGCTGAGGGAAGCGAAGGAGGGCATCTAGGAAGAGTATACCTGTTGTTGGGCATGCATGACCTAGGGAACCTGATCGACAAATCAAAGAAGATCAAGCCTGGGGAAGGTCCTTCTGGGACCAAGTAGATTAGATTTACTTGCTTTTTCAAATGTAATAGTGCCATTAGTAACTTATCTTATCCAGTGTCTTTTTAGATTCATCTACTTTTACATTAATGAAATGAGGCAATTATTGGCATCTAAGTTCTCCAAATCAACTTGTCTCTAGGCCTACCTCGGGCACAACGAGGCTCCCCAAATTAGGACACGCTTTTATATTCCTGCAATGTGTGTTTAAATACTGCAATATTTTCTCATGATCCTCGCTGACTTGGCTACCTTTTGTTTTGCTTTTGTTTTCTTCCTTTTATTCCCCTCCCCAAAGGTTGGTTCGTGCATTCTGGTATCATCAACATATCACACAAGATCCAGGGGCCCTCTACCTCCTCCTCCTCCTAGTCCACCTAAAGGCAAAGGAAAAGGCAAAGCCAAAGGCAAAATGGAAGATTTGAACAATATCAAGGAAAACACAATGACAGCTGAACGAACAGAAGCTCCTAACAATCAAGGTACTCAGGTTCAGAATGATGCTATGTTAGAAGTCGATCAAAGGTTGTTAAAACTCCAAGGGGAACTTGAACATGTGTGAAACTTGACGAATCTGTCCTTCTCACTTAGTGTTCCAGATGTCAATCATCCGAACACCCAAAACCCTATACCTCCTCAGAACACCCCAAACAAATAGAACCCTCCCACAACTCACCACCGCACAACTCCACCAAAAAATCAAACTACTCCACCACAATGCAACACTTGCCACACTCCAGGAAACACCTCATTGATCATCCGTGAACAACAAAACTCCACAAATGACCACCTCTACGCTCAGGTGCTAGGCCATCATAACAACCCCATATACGTGGAGACTCTACCTCACTCCACCCAACCCATTTCTTACACACCTGAATCCAGTGAGAAGGATATGCTCATTAATAAGATAGCCGAAGAGCTCAAGAGACTGACTAGCCGAGTCTAGGGCGTCGAAGGAAGTAAAACAGTTGAGGGATTGTACTATGAAGATCTCTGCATACAGCCTGATGTTGAACTACCAGAGGGTTACAAACTTCCTAAGATCGAGATGTTCGACGGTACAGGTTATCCCAGAGTCCATCTGAGAACCTATTATGATAAATTGGTTGGAGTAGGAAGAGACGAGAAGAATCGCATGAAATTGTTCATGAGAAGCCTGACCGAAGAGGATTTTTCTTGGTACATCAGCCAAGACCCTAAGAAGTGATCCAACTGGGTAGGCATGGCCTCAGATTTCATGGATCAGTTCACTTTCAACACAGATAATGATCCGGGCGTATTTTATATCCAGAACCTCGAGAAGAAGCCCACCAAAACTTTTCGCGGGTATGCCACTCGCTGGAGATCTGAAGCAGCCAAGTTCAGTACTGCCCTAGATGAAGAATAAATGAACAAATTCTTCGTCCGGGCACATGACTCGCAGTATTATGAGAGGCTGATGGTAGTTGTAAACCACAAATTCTCTGACATCATCAAGCTAGGTGAGAGAATTGAAGAAGGGATTATGAGCGGAATGGTTACTAATTTCGAAGCACTACAAGCCACCAACAAAGCCTTGCAGTCTGGTGGTATATCCAAGAAGAAAGATACAGGGATGGTAATGGTTTCAAAAGGACCCAAATCCTTGTTGGTATACCAAACTTCCCCACTCACATACCAAGCACCCCCACCTATATATCAACCAACACCTTCGCCAACATATCAACCGTTACCCCTACCTGCTTATCAACCCATGTCTCCCAGATATTCCTAACCAGCCATCGTTTACCATACATACAACTCTCAAACCTCTCACTTCCAGTCACCCCCTGCTCGCCAACATTTTGCAAGACCTTGACCTAATTTCGACCGCAAGCCACCCAAACAATATACTGCCATTGCTGAACCTATTGACCAGCTGTACCAAAGATTAAAAGTTGCTGGCTATGTCACTCTTATCTCTGCTGTAACCCCTGAAAATCCATCTCAATGGGTCAACCCCAAATAAAACCTGTGCATATCATTCTGGCATGAAGGGGCATACAATTGATGAATGTCGTTCACTGAAGGATAAAATCCAGTCTCTAATTGATAATAAGGTCATCCAAGTAAAGGAAGCTACTCCTAATGTCCGCAACAATCCGCTCCCAGACCATAGGGTGGGAGGAATCAACATGATATAAATAGAGGAAGAATGTGACCTAAAGGGGTCGATTAGATGGATCAAAGAAGGTGATGACCCAAAGAAGCCAGCGGTCACACTTAATCCCATCATAGTCCACATTCAGCCGTCTATAGATGTTGAGGTGGCTGCGTCAGTCCCATTCAAGTTTGAAGTGGCACCACCTGCGGATGCACCAGTGTCGTTTAAGGTTGAGGGCATGACACTTGCCACGGCACCTGTCCCATTTGAAGTGAAGATAGCCGCACCAATTACAGTGATAGTGTCAACCCCGCCGCTCTTCAACACTAATGCCGTACATTGGGACTACGTGGCTGAAGGAAGAAGGNATCTTCAACACTAATGTCGTACATTGGGACTATGTTGTTGAAGGAAGAAGGAAAGGTAAGGTCAAAATGGAAGAAGATGGTGCCACACAGGGGATGACCAGGATCGGCAGGATCTTTACACCGGAACACTTGACAAAGTCTAGAAAACATGCTTCCAACAGGCCACCCGTCATTGAAACAAGTCCAGATGATCTTTGGAAAAGGTGCAAGCCAAAGAATATTCAGTCATAGATCAGCTGAACAAGACTCCAGCCCAAATATCCATCCTGTCATTGCTGCAGAACTCGGAAGCACACATGATTACTTTGATGAGAGTGTTGAACGAAGCATATATGCCTAATAGGATCACCAGTGCAGAAATGGTAAACATGGTAGGACATATGCTGGAAAGTCACAAGATCACTTTCCACGAGGATCCAGCCTCAACATTTGCCCATTGACAACACTCAAAAGATTGAGCAAAGGATTGTACGAGATCAGAGAGGGTCCATGAATGTGAAGGATTTCGACGGTTCTTAGAGGGCCACAATTGGATAAATCAGTCTTTGTCTACTGATGGGACCTACATGGTTCGAGGTTGAATTTCAGGTGATAAATGTATCCGCATCATATAACCTGTTATTGGGACGGCCTTGGATACATGCCGCTGGGGATGTAGCATCAACATTGCATTAGGCAGTGAAATTTGAATGGAAGCACTAGGAAGTAATCATCTAGGGACATGGAAGCAACCCTATCTACAGTCGCCAGACCATCCCGGTGGTTGAAGGTAGAAGAAGGCTAGGTGGAGAAACCTATCACCATATCGAGCGGGTCAACGCAATAGCCAAGGATAAGTGGTGGGATAGTAAGATCAAAAGAATATTGAACTGGAGTGGGTATGAGCCTAGCAAAGGTCTCGGTAAGAATCTTCAGGGGATTTCCAAACCAATACAGCCGAATCACCATGGCACCACTTTTGGGCCGGGATACAAATACACTTGGCAAGAGTATGAAGACTGGTCTCCACCATGGCGCGGTCCCTACTATCCATTGGAACCACCTATACCACATTTGGAGCAGACTTTCCAGCAAGCTGACATCATATGGGGGTCAGAAGAAGA
>ML411482.1:0-26726 GCA_005239525.1 Nicotiana knightiana
GGTAGTAGATTGTCCCATTGCTCGAGGACGAGCAAATGTTTAAGTGTGGGGTGTTGATGTGTGTCTATAATTCATGGTTTAAAGCATTATGTGCCTTACATTTTATGCGTGTTAAAATACACGTCGTATGTTCATAATTGAGTCTATTTCATGTATAGGTGAATTAGAGATGGAAGCCGAGCTAAATGGATGCATAAACGTCAAAAATACGCTCAAGAGTCAAAAAGGAGTGAACCGGGCTATAGCCGGGCGTTTGAGCTGTAAAGCCTGGTCATACCGGGATATAGCTAGGCGTTTGGGCGCCTGGTAGGACCAGGCGTTTGGGGGGCGTTTGAGCCCTAACGCCAGGCCTGACCAGGCTTTATCCGGGCGTTTGGGCCATAAAGCTTGGTCCCTGGTCCGGTCCAATCCGAGTTTTGAAGGTTTTAAGTGTTTTCCGGTTTGAATAGAAGTCTCCTACAGGTTTAGGGTTTGTCCCAAACATATAAATAGACCCAAAAACATACTTTGAAGGGATTTGACGTGGAGGAACACACACCATGCTTGAAGGAGGCTTCTACCTAGTTTTTCTTCTCTTCTCTTCCTTTAATTTCATAGTTTATTAGTTCTAGAGTTTTGGGGTGCTACANAAAAACTCAACAGGATTGTTAGTTAACCCATAGCTCTAGAATATCGGATCTCATTGAATTCATATCTAAAATCTCGCCAATTATTTCGTTAATTTCATAGTTTAGTATTCTAGATTAATTTTAGTTAAATATTCATACTTTAGTGTTCGCTTGAATAGATTAATTGTTTGGGTTTAATTTAGTTGATAGTTAATCACAAGTCTCTGTGGGTACGATATCTGTACTTACAATACTATATTACTTGTCGACCATGTATACTTGCGTGTGCGTTTGGGACCAACACTACACAATATGGATAACAATACAGTAATTGCAATAAGAAAAGAAACAATAAGTATCAGCGGAATACCATAAAAATGACATAGAAGAGTGAATGGAACACAACCTAAATCTGGAATCACATATACAACAAGGACAATTAATAACTCAGCAATTACAACCGCTTTTACATAAGGTTTTATTCAACTCCACGAGGTACTGAAGCTCGGATAAATCATAACTCATGGGTCTCAATACCTAAACCCTAACACTGGGAATCTTGTGCCCTCGTAACACCTCACAACCGCACTGACGACTCACGTTCCTATAAATCCATTCTCACAAAAAAGGCAAATACAAAAAGGGTATCTATACTCAACGATATCCAAAAATCTCTTAGCCGATAGGAATGCTTAACTATATGTATGCTTGTGCAAGTGTCCTACCATAGTTTCAAACCAACTAGTAATCATAAGAAAAGAAACGGACAGCACGTAGAATATTTCTTCACAACTTTCACAAGATAAGGTTCACACCGATAAGAGTAACACTACACAATTATCAACAACAATAATGCCCCCAGGCCAACACAAGACATCACAAATCAATCCTTAACATAGCTCACTTTGTCTCGCCACGTGTGCAATAGTAAAGTGAACGCCCGTTATGTCCTTCCACACGCGCACAATAAGGTTCCCACCTTGTCCCTTCACATGCGTAACCCGCATATATATATATATATATATATATATATATATCCCGCCTTGTCACGATGCATTTGCAATTATCAATAGTTGTCAGGGCAAGGCAGAAACCTCGTGCAACTCCATAACAACAACCGCACGGCAGAAACCTCATGCACACAATGACCACAACTGCACAACAAAAACCTCGTGCATCACCACAACAAGTACAACAACACAAATTACAATAATACACAGTACGGAAAATAAATCAACTCAAGAACCTTTGATCACAAGAAAAGGTAAAACTAGTTCACAAGGAATAACCACAATAAGGAATACTAGTCATAATAAAGACAACTCAACAAGGAATAAAATAACATGTAACAATAGTCCCACAATGTACGGTTCGACCACAAGAAACTAACATGAGTCCAATAATTCTAAATAAGGGCAAGTCCACTAAGGCATAGAACCTCTAATCTTCTTTTAAATTTTGGCAATTTCGGAAGAGATACAGCTAATTCAAATAAAGATAAGCAGCGAGAAGATCACCATAATCTTAATTAAGAGAGAATATTTACAAAAGGGATAACTACGACTTCAAATAGATATAAGCAATTAGGGAAAAGATAATATGGCAGTGGAAAAAATAACAGTCTCAATCAAGGCACATATGAATTAAATAACAGTAAGAGTGGACCATGAAGAAATTAATTCCAATTAAGCAGGTAAAGGTGAAACTAATAATTAAGGAACGTAATCATACGAGTACAACTACATATTTAATGAATACAAAAACCTAGAAACCCTAAAATGCCATATTCCCCAACATAAGTTTGAGCACGTACTCGTCAGCTCACGTACACGGACTACAATCAACATAGAAGACTCAATTCCTAAAGGGTAGTTACCCACACACAAGGTTAGGCAAGGTACTTACCTCAAAGAAGATAAATCGGTACTCTAAAATGAACTAATCGGGTGAAAGACCTCTGGACGACTCGAATCCAACCAAATTAACTTCGAAGAACGAATAAAACTCATAAGAAACTATTCCGGATCATAAAGTCTCAATCTTTACAAAAATCTAGAAATCGATCCCAAAAGTCGACCCCAGGGCTCGCACCTCGGAACCTGACAATTTTCACAAAACCAGAACACCTATTCTAATATGAGTTCAACCATAAAAAAATTATCAAATTCCGGTACTATTTCTTCCCTCAAATCATGATTTTTCCTTTTGAAAATTTTCTTCGAAAACCACCATTTTCCTCAACTCAAAACACAAATTAAATGGTAAAAATAAAGATAAAATCATGGAATATATTAAATTCTAGGTGAAGAACACTTACCCAATCGATTTTCTTGAGAAACTCACAAAGAATCTCTCAAGACCGAGCTCTACAAGTCAAAATATGATGAAAATTTCCTAACCCTCGTTTGGAAAACATATATTCTGCCCAAGTCTGTATGCATCGCGAACGAGGAGAAAGGGTCGCGTTCGCGAAGAAGAAAATTAAGGCTGCCAAAAAACCCTTCACGAATGTGAGTGAAGGGATGCAAACGTAAAGAAGAATTACGAGGTGGTCGACAGTAACACTTTGCAAACGCGAAAGGCGCTTCGCCATCACGAAGAACAAAGTCTCCAAATCACTAAATGTACACCTCCAACATACAACCACGGGTGATCCCACGTCACCCCAATCCACATAAGCCTGATGACACCATCTCAACTGTAATTTAGCTTTTCTACCAACACCGATAAGCCTGAGAGTCAAAATTTTCACCTTCCATTCATTTCAAAAAGACCCGAATCTAAATCCATACCCGGTATCAACCTCCACCAGCTGCACCAACTCATGCCTAAGCCCACAAGATACAACCACACAACATAACAAACCACGCATAGGCCCAGAATAACACTTTTGATCACAATAATTGCCCGTAGGCAAAACCAACACCGGCAATTAGCCTCATATCTGATAGGAACCCGTTTCAAATCTTCACAACACTGACAATGATGCAAGAACCACAAAGGCCTCATAAATATACACCCGAATCAACCAGTCACAACTAATACCACCGGGCACACACCCCGCAAGCTAAAACTCAAGAAGCACAGAACGAAACTGACGGAATATGCAAAGAGAAATACATAAGAGAAATATCAAACACGCCCGAAAGGCACAACTATCTATCAGTACCATACTACGAATCAATTTAAATAGGAAAATCAAAGTACATGAACAATCATAAGGATCTCATCCTGGTATAACTCTCCACCGCGACACACAACCCGTCTCAAACATAACAAATCACATGAACTTGCGAGGGTCTCACCCTCAACTCTAAATCGCAGGTCGAATATACATCATACCAATTGAAATCTTCTACTAACTCAATTATGCCAATAAAATCACAACACTTACTGAAATCTCACCCTGATAGAGTGCCAAATCACAAACTGCAACCAAGAATACTCAAGAATCACACCAAAACCTACCATAATGAATAACAAAGACTCACTTCTAATATCACCACTCTAAATGATGAATAAATACAACGATAGACACGGGCTACCACTCATAGAATCTCTCAACAGGGGCAAACACATAAACAAAGTGCAAATCATGAAACTCACCTATAAATGAAACAACAAATAAAGGAACTCGTCCCAATAAGTAGAACCGAAATGAAATACAAATGGTGTCTCTCTATAACAAATCAAAACATACATGTATGACATCATCTAGCACAACGGCCTCCAGTTTACTATATGAAATACATCAAAGTGTCGGGCCTCCCCCTCTTGGGCACCCCCTACTTGCCTGAATACCCCGTTGTGACACATCTACCCAGAGTATAGGACAATATCTCACCATGTGGCTGGTATCTCCACACTCAAAGAAACCTCTCTGCTGACATAGCTATGGAAATTGTGTCGTGCGATTACCTTGAGACCCATGAGCACTGAAACAATGTGTGTAGCTGGAAGTGAAAATTGAACTGGCTGACCCACAAAACCTCTACCATGTCGTACTCTGCCTCCAAAATAAGAACCAGTAGATCTCTCCGACCTATGAGGCCTCCTCACCTCCCTGTCCTCTCTCTCCTGGCCTCGCATGTCCTCTCTCTCTTATAGCCTCATCTGCCTCTCTCTCCTGATCTCACATGCCATCTACTCAGCGAGCGATCCATACCACCTGCTGAAATGAAACATCCGACTCTAACCCCCGAGCCATGCTGAATCGAATATCATGCATAAGCCCCTCAATAAATCTACGGACACGCTCTCTAAGTGCAGCGACCAAAGCATGTACATGTCTTGCCAACTCACTGAATCTGACGACATACTCTAATACTGACATAGTGCTCTGGCGCAGCTGCTCAAACTCCACGCATCTGAAAGGTACTGAAGTACAAACTCTCTCAGTAACATCTCTGAAAACTGAACCCATGTGAGTGAAGCTTACTCGGCCGGACTACCCAACTCATGTGCCCGCCACTACTGCTAAGCCGCTCCTTTGAGCTGAAACGTAACAAAAGCAACTCTGCTCGCCTCCACAATACCATAGTACAAAGAATGCGATGACACTCCTCCAGGAAACCCTGGGCATTATCTGTACCTCTCAAGTCTAAGTTGTTCTTCCTCGGATACTTCTGCCCTAACCAAGGGCTGAAGTGGGACCACAGGCTGTGTCGCCATGATACTTGGAACTTGACCAACATGATCTCGCTGCGCTGGAGTATGGGTAGCGGGAGTTAGAGCTCCTCCCCAAGTCTGTGAAGTATTGGCGGCTCCTCAACTGCTGCTCTGGTAGGTGCCCTAGCTGCGTCATATGCTCCTCGTCGGCCTCTTCCTCTGCCCCAAGCAACATCTGCTCTGGAGGTAACGTCATCAGGGACTATGGGTCGTGTCCTCACCATCTGTGAGAGACTGGAATGATAAAAGTTCAAACTTCGAGATCAATGAACTCGCACGATAGGAATGAAGAAGTGAAGTTGTACTAATAGTTTTGTAGCCTCTCGAAGATAAGTACAGACGTCTCTGTACCGATCCGCAAGAATCTACAAAACTCGCATATGAATCGTAGTACCTATGAACCTAGAGCTCTGATACCAACTTGTCACGGCCCAATTTCCCCTCTGTTGGGTATCGTGATGGAACCTAGTCTTGAAGACTAGGTAAGCCTAACAGAATAACAACCCTTATACTAATAACGTTTAATGCTTTCTGAAATGAACTCTCTATACAAAATACACTTTCCCAAAACCCCGTAGTACAATTCATAAGCTTTACAGAATTTTACTATTACTTCTACATACAACTGTTCAGAATTAAATAAAGACAGTATATGAACAAAATAGGACGGTGACTCCGAATCCTGCGAACGCTGCAATAGGTTAACCTTGAGTCTCCACAACAGCAATCTGCACTGCTAGCTAACGATCAACCGGCTACGTAAAAATGTACAGAAGTGCAGTATGAGAACACCACAGCAGTGCCCAGTAAGTATCAAGACTAACCTCGGTGGAGTAGTGGCGACGAATAGTCCAAACACCCACTGGTCTAATAAACTGAACAAGTATAAGTATAGGAACAACAAAATATGATATATACATAAAGACTACGCAATATGGCTAATAATACAGTAATTGCAATAAGAAATAAAACAACAACTATCAGCAGAATACCATAAAAATGACACAGAAGAGTGAATGGAACACAACCTAAATCAGGAATCACATATAAAACAAGGACAAGTAATAACTCAGCAATTACAACCGCTCTTACATCAGGTTTTAGTCAACTCCACGAGGGACTGAATCTCGGACAAATCACAACTCACGGTCTCAATACCTGAACCCTAACACTAGGAATCATGTGCCCTCATAACACCTCATAACCGCACTAACGACTCACGTACCTATAGAGCCATTCTCACATAGAAGGCAAATACAACAAGGGTATCTATACTCAACGATATCCAGAAAATATCTTAGCCGATAAGAATCCTTAACTACGTGTATGCTTGTGCAAGCGTCCTAACAAAGTTTCTAACCAAATAGTTAGCATAAGAAAAGAACGGACAGCACGTCGAATATTTCTTCACAACTTTCACAAGATAAGGTTCACACCGATGAGAGTAACACTACACAATTATCAACAACAAGAATGCCCCCTGGACAACACAAGACTCTGAGAGTGGGGGGCGATGGAGAAGTTGCCCCCGAGAATAGTTAGGAACCTTAGTATTTTGAACATTTCTTTCTAGCATTTTCTGAACTTCTTATGTAGGACCTTGATCGGTCCTTTGTAAATATCTTCATATGTATAATATATTTCTTTTCTCTCTGTCTTGTCTTTATTTCAACTTTCTCCTTGTGAAAATTCTGATTCATTCATACCGTGTGAAAATTTTGTTAGTTCGAGGCTCAGGCAATTTGATCGAAGTCGGACTAGTGTAGTAGTGAGTACTTGCTCGAACTCGAAGTAGGATGAACCTTAGGTTTTCGTTGAGCGATGATAATTACTCGAACTCAAAAAATAAAACAGCCCTTAGGCTCTTGAATTGGGCTGATATGGCCTCAAAAGAATGATTTTTCCCTTTTCGGCTTAAAAAGTTAATCATATAAAAAATTTTCATGCCTTAGCATGAGATAAATACGTACCCAATAAGTTTTTTGAGGGTTGGTGTTATCGAAACCCTTTGCTTTGTTATGCCTTAGCGCAAAATTGTCCGAGGGTTCGAACAATTCAATATCCCTTAGGGTTTCTTTAAGATTGATGTTATCGAAACCCTTTTGCCATTTTTCCGAAGGGAGACTTTTTAACCAGTTTATAAAAGTATTCGAACTCCTGTTTTTATTACGAAACTCGAACGTCTCCGAAAAGTGTTAGTTTGGCCGTAGCCTTTAACTTGGGATTTTCCTCTTGAGCTTGTTTCCTGATTATACTTCGAATTTGTTCGTAATGTTAGTCCCCGAGTGCGGTGGCCATGGCTATGGCCTATAAAGTCGATGGTTGCCTTTTTAAGGTCTTATGATATTAAGGTTTTAGTAATTCGATCATGTCAATTTTTTTATTTTTTATTTGGATGGCAGTCCCCGAGAGCGGGGTCAATTGTTCAAACTTTAGTTGCGATCGGCACTTGAGCCAGTTTCCACAATAGATCATAAGTATGAAATTGTAAAGTAAAAATTTCTCTAAGGCATGGAATATCTAGAAAGGAAAAATACTTCTTTCAATAGATTATACATGCGTACATGTTTTGCCATTACGCCATTAGGGATCGAGTAATATACATGGACACGGTTCATTTGACCGTTTGGCCCCTTACAAAATTTACCTATCGAGACTCTGTTGACACGAAGTACTTCCCTTGTAATCATCTGAGGGTGATGCCTCCCAGTATTCGAGGTTGATTGTTAAGAAGCCTCAAATACTGTTGAATTTCTCTAAGTTAGCACCAACAATGGTTGCCTCGTTAAAAACCTCGCCGAAAAAACCCATTTGGGACAAAAACCGGTCTAAGAGAAAAAGAGAGCAACGCATGGTTTCAAACCTAAGGACTTCATTTTGAAGAATCTGTCGATACTCCGATAGAACACCTGTAATTGGTTAGTATAAAATATAAATGAAAATGGAGAAGGTCATACCTTAGCAATAATATCGTTTGAGGAGTGATATGTTCCAATTATTTGGTAATGCTCGCCATCCATCGTGCCAAGTTTGTAGGATCCTTTTCCGACGATATTGAGGACCTGATACGGTCCCTCCCAATTTGGGCCAAATTTTCCTTCGTTTGGGTCTCGAGTATCGAGGGTGACCTTTCTCATAACTAGGTCCCCTATTTTGAAGTGTCGAAGATTGGATCTTCAGTTGTAATACCTTTCCATCCGTTGTTTCTGTGCGGCCATTCGAACGAGGGCGGATTCCTGCCTTTCAACTAGAAACTTGAGGCTTGTATTCATAGCCTCGTGATTTGATTCTTCCGTCATATACTGAAACTTGAAACTAGGTTCCCCGACTTCGACCAGGATTAGAGCTTTGTCACCATAGACTAGGGAGAACGGTGTTACCCTGTACTGGATTTCGATGTTGTTAAATATGCCCAAAGGACCTCGGGAAATATTTCTCTCCATTTTCCTTTAGCGTCCATCAATCTTTTCTTCAGATTCTGAATGATGGTCTTGTTCGTCAACTCGGCATGTCATTTCCCACTAGTATGGTATGGCGTTGATAGGATCCTTTTTATTTTGTGGTCTTCGAGAAACTTTGTCACTTTGCTGCCAATGAATTGCTTTCCATTGTTTGCAGAAAATCTCAGCTAGCATCCCGAATCGACATATAATGTGGTCCCAAATGAAGTCTATGACTTCTTTTTCTCTGAATTTTTTGAAGGTCTGTGCTTCAACCCACTTAGAGAAATAGTCAGTCATAAAAAACCAAATTTAGCTTTACCTGGGGCCAATGGTAGGGGGACGACAATATCCATTCCACATTTCATGAACGTCCATGGGGATAAGACTGAGTGGAGTTCTTCCCCGAGTTGGTGAATCATCGTCGCAAGCTTTGACATTTGTCGCATTTTCAAAAAAATTCTTTTGTATCTTTTTCCATATCGACCCAATAGTATCCAGCTCTGATGCTTTTATGAACTAATGACTTGGCACCGGAATGATTTCCACAGGTGCCTTCGTGAATTTCCCATAGGACGTAGTCGGTATCTCCTGGACCCAAGCATACTGCCAATGGTCCATCAAACATCCTTCTATATAGTGTTCCATCTTCGGCCAATGTGAAATGTGCAGCCTTCGTACGTAGCGTTCTTGAGTCCTTAGGATCCGATGGAAGCTTCCCATTCTTTAGGTACTCGATATATGTATTCCTCCAATCCTAGGTTAGACTTGTGGGTTTTATTTCGGTGTGTCCTTCTTCGATTACTGACCTCAAAAGTTGTACGACAGTCCCCGAGTTAATCTCGTCATCTTCGATTGATGACCCCAAATTTGAAAAGGGCATCGGCCTCGATGTTTTGTTCTTGAGGTACATGTTGTAGGGTCCATTCTTTAAACCGATGTGGAGTCACCTGTAGTTTGTCCAAGTACCTATGCATTCAATCTTCTCGAAATTAGAAAGTTCTGTTGACTTGGTTTAAATTGATGAAAGTTCAAGAATGAGATTATTTTAATATTATAAGCATTTTATGCTATTTCAAACAAGTAATGAGTAAATTCGTGAAGGTGAGAGGGTAATCAAATCGAAGAAAATAAATTTCGTCGAAGTTCGATATTTTTGGGATAAATTACGACCCGAGCTAAAATACCAAGTAGTTATGGACTAGTACCATACAAGGTACCACATGGACATGATAGTAAGGTGTATAAGGTGTGTTAAAAGTTAATAGTAATTTAAGTAAATTGAGATAATTCTTAATTATATGGGCAATTGGTTAATTATCGGGTAACGAGACATTACCTAATTAATTAATAAAATCATAAGATAAGATTAACCCTCCCAAAAAAAAGTGGCAGCAAGCCACATACTAAAAGAATGACTCTTAGTCATTTTTCGTTAAGTGGCAACTTAGTAGATTAATTACAAGGCACGTCACTTCCAAGATTTTCAATACAAACAACCTGATTTCTTACAAACAACTTGATTTTCAATACAAAAAACTTGGTTTCTTACAAACAACTTGACTTTCAATACAGACAACTTGATTTCTTACAACCAACTTGATTTTACTACAATCAAACGTGATTTTTGTGGAAAATTCCTACAATTGTTACAAGAACACTACGACGTAATTTCTTCGACCAACGAAATTTCTTGTCACATTAGCAACGTGAGATTTTGTGATTCTAAGGGAGTACCGTGCAACCTTTTTCAATAATATCATACGGATTTTTTCCTACTCCAGGTATATTAAGGCTAAGTTCTTCCCTCATTTTGCATGATTTCGTAATTACACAAGTTTGATAACGAGGTATAAATAAAAAATTCATGTCCCGGTATTTACGTATATTTTTCCTAGTCTTGTAAGTACAATATCCAATTGAGTATTTCCTTCTTCCAGTCAAGAGAGCAGAGGGTCTATTTATACAGTATTATAGTATTTTCATTACCATCGAGCTATAATCGATGGGCAGGCCCCTATTGGGCAACTTCTGATCAGATGGTAAGTTATATATCGAGTATATATATATAAGGCCAGACAACTATTTTACTTACTATATTGAGAGAGTAAAGTCAGTATCAGCAAGTAACCATATCTTCAGATTTTCTTTGACTTCTAGTTGCTTTCAGTTATTATATTATCAGTTCAATTTCAGCTTTCAATATACTGCCTTACATACTCGATACATTATTTTGTACTGACGTCCCTTTATGGGGGCGCTGCATTTCATGCGTGCAGGTTCAGACAGACAAACAAGTAGACCTCATCAGTAGATGTTTCCCGAGTTCAGCTTTATCAGTAAGCTCCACGTCCTTCAGATTTGACGGGTCTAGAGCTTTATGTACATCTTGTGTATATATGTATATATGTTATAAATAGGTCAGGGACCTGTTCCGATCATAGTATATCCACCAGTAGAGGCTTGTAGACATATCCTGTCAGTTAGTGCAGTATGTTGGGCTGGTAGGCCTTTTATGTATATTTTGTTGGTATTCCACCTGTAGTAGTTATGACAGCCTTATCGGCCCAGCTTTATATTGATATTTAGTCAGCATCCGCAGTTTTCTTGTAATGTGGCCCATGGCCAAAGTATGACATCACATGTTGAGAGTTCCTTAGTCGCAAGTTGGTACGCAAGGTTAGGTGAGGCATCGGGTGCAGGTCTCGCCCCCCAGGTTCGGGTCGTGAGATAATCTTTGTATGGCCTTAACATTGTCCATAACTGTGATGTCTTAGATTGCCTTGATTTTATCGGGGTTGATCTCGATCCCCCGATTTGATACCATAAAGCCGAGGAACTTGCCTGAACCGTCCCCGAATGCATATTTCTCCGGGTTGAGCTTCATGTTGTACTTCCTTAGTATATCGAAGGTCTCCTGCAAATGTTTCAAGTGGTCCTCTACTCGCAGGAGCTTAACTAGCATATCATCAATATAGACCTCCATTGATTTACCTATTTGTTCTTCGAACATTCTATTTACTAGGTGTTGGTAAGTAGCACTAGCATTTTTTAGTCCTAACGGCATTACATTATAACAATAGGTGTCGTACTTAGTGATGAATGAAGTCTTTTCCTGATCTTCCGGGTTCATTTGTATTTTATTGTACCTGGAGTAGGCATCGAGAAAACTAAGGATCTCGTGTCCGTCTGTGGCATAGATCATGCGATCGATATTCGGCAGAGGAAAAGAGTCTTTAGGACATGATTTGTTTAAATCCTTATAGTCTACGCACATTCTGAGTTTGTTCCTTTTTTTTAAGGACTACGACTACGTTCACTAACCATTCAGGATATTTTAATTCCCGATTGGATCCTATTTTGAGAAGTTTGGTTACCTCGTCATTGATGAATGCATGTATAACCTCGGACTGTGGCCTTCTCTTTCGTTTTACCGGGCGGAACTTCAGATTCAAGCTTAATCTATGTGTAGTGATCTTCGGTGGGATCCTTATCATATCTAGGTGGGACCAAGCAAAACAATCTATATTATCGATAAGAAATTTAATGAGTTTTTCACTGAGCTCGGGGGTTAACCCCGTGCCCAGATATACCTTTCGCTCGGGCAGGTACTCGATCATTATGACTTGCTCCAGCTCTTCAGCTGTCGATTTGGTAGCGTCAAAATCCTTGGGGATTATGAAGGATCAAGGGATCCAGTAGTCATCGTCCTCGTCCGTTATCTGCTACTCTGACTGAGTCGAGGTTGGTGCCTATGGTTGCTATTTAACCTCCCTATTCTCTTTTGGCTCCGATTCCTTTGCTTATGGAAGCACCGATACCAGTATTACTTCATCGACCGCAAACATCTCTTTGGCAGTAAGTTGTTCCCCATACACTATTTTTACCCCATCCGGTGTCAGGAATTTCATCATTTGGTGAAGAGTTGAGGGAACTGCCCTCATGTTATGAATCCAGGGTCTTCCGAGCAGGGAGTTGTACCTCATATCGCCCTCGATCACGTGGAACTTGGTTTCTTGAATAGTTCCAGCTACGTTTATTGGTAAGACAATTTCGCCTTTAGTTGTTTTGCTTTCCATATTGAAACCATTGAGAACCCTAGTTACGTGCACGATCTGGTCCTGTAGGCCGAGCTTCTCCACGAACCTCGATAAAATAATATTGGCCAAGCTCCCTGGATCAATTGAAACACGTTTAACCTGAATTTTATTCATAAGGATAGAGATTACCAATGCATCATTGTGGGGTTGTGAGATCCCCTCTGCTTCCTCGTCATTGAATGACAAGGTGCCTTCTGGTACATAGTCACGAGTATGTTTCTCCCTGGTGATTGATACCTTGGTGAATTTGAACACGGTTCCTTGTGGTATGTCGACCCCACCAATGATCATATGTATCACGTGCTGTGGTTTTTCATGTTCATTTTTCCTGTTTGTATCCCTGTCTCTGAAGTGATTTTTAGCTCGGTCACTCAAGAATTCTCGAAGGTTCCCCTCGTTGAATAGACGTGACACCTCCTCTCTCAGCTGTCTGAAGTCTTCAGTTCTATGACCGTGGGTACCATGGTATTTGCATATTTGGTTGGGGTTTCTTTGGGATGGATCGGTCTATAGGGGCCTAGGCCATCTAGTAACTTTGATTCTCCCAATGGCTGACACAATACCTGATGCGTCGATGCCGAAGTTGTATTCTGATAATCGTGGTGCTTCTGTGGGATTGGCATGTTTATCGAAGCCACTTTTGCTCATGAGCCCTCGAGAGCTCCGTCCTCGATCATTCCTTCGATCATCTTAAATGGGATTACGTCCTGGTCCGTTGTTCCTACGATCTACATTGTATGGTTGATACCGATCTCTGTTCGATCGAGATTCTCTGTCGATGTCCCTTTGAACTCTGCCAACGGGCCTGTTTGGATAGGCGAAACCGGAAGGGGTCCCCATTTGATCATCCTCGACCTTGATCTTTGACTGGTACCGATTATGCACATCGGACCAGATTATTGCAGGATATTTGATTAAACTCTGCTTCAATTGTCGTGATGCTACCGAACTCCATTCGTTCAAACCTTGGGTGAAGGCCTGAACAACCCAATCATCTGTGACTGGGGGTAGGTCTATGCGTTCCATCTGTAATCGAGTTACGAATTCCATCAACATTTTTTTGTCCTTCTGTTTCACTTTGTAGAGGTCCGACTTCCTAGTCTCAACCTTTATTGCTCCGGTGTGTGACTTCACAAAGGAATCTGCAAGCATGGAGAAGGAATCGATGGAATTAGATGGCATATTGTGATACCATATCATTTCCCCTTTCGACAGAGTTTCTCCAAATTTCTTCAGGACAACAGATTCGATCCATCATATTTTAAGTCATTCCCCTTTATTGCGCATGTATAAGAGGTGACATGCTCATTAGGTTCAATGGTCCCATTGTACTTGGGGATTTCCGGCATGCGGAATTTCTTCTGAATGGTCTTCGAAGCCACACTTGGGGTAACGGCTTCTGCACAAACTTCTTCGAGTCCAAACCTTTTAAAATCTGTGGTGCCCCCGGTATTGGTCAACCCGGGAGTTGTATGTTTCTACCTTTTTGTCATTTGCCTTGATATTTTTTTATCCTGATTCAATTTGCTTAGTGAGTTCCTCGAGCATTTTCATAATGGCAGGTTCAATCCCCGATTCATTGGTGTTCGATCTCTCCAGTACAGGTTCGGCCCTGTGAACAACTTCTGGGGGAGGCTCAAATTCGACCCCACTTAGTGCACGCTGCTGATTTTGTAGTTGTGCTATAGCGTCTTGTTGAGCCTGTAGCATCTCGAATATCAATTGGAGGCTGACTCCACCATCTCCTCCACCCTGCGTACCTCGACCACCAGATCAACCGTCCCAGCGTACGCTACCTTTGGGATCAGAGCCCAAATTTGCATTTAGGTCGATATGTGAACTGACGTGGAAGGGATTTGCAATTGGTACTCCCTCGAGATCAGCCTGAGGCACCTCGATCCTTAGGGAGGCTATATTATCATTTTCCTCATGAAATCTGAGACCGCTGTCACCATGTGTGGGCGCTGTTTGTGAGTTTGCATGTTTTATCCTGAAAACAAAAACACTTACAAGAACAAGCGTAAAGTAGTGTGTGTTATCGTAAATCAATATTAAGCAATCACTATTATCCTTAGGCATACGGTGAGCGCCAAACTGTTTACCCTTAAAATTGGATAACAATTAAACTTATAATGTGGTTTTAATGATACGTGATTTCACTTAACACCAATTGATAGATATGAAGATTAATAATAGTAATCAATAATACAGTAAAGCAAATCAGTGTTGGAATGTAACTCAGCCCTCGAGTTAGATTACCCTCGAACCGATTGGTGCAAGAACAGTTAAAAAATATAACAAACAGATGAACAAGAATATAAACGAGAAAGAGTATTATATTGCTTTGATATCTGTGAATAATGCCCCTTACAAATTATTAGAATCCCCTTTATATAGTAGAGGAATTTTACTTATGGTATAACTCTAATTACAAAAGAAAATCCCATGATTGGCTAATTAATCATTTCTGATTTGATCCGTTTCGAGATTTACGCCATGATCCTCGACCAGTCGCGGATATCTCGCCTTTTTGTTTTTGTGCTATATTCGATCTTGCTCGATGTCTATCTCATTTGGCTTCGATCGCTATTAGCCTCGATCTCGACAGATACCTCAATTCCGAACTCGGTACCTTGTTCTCGCGATTTAGTCTGTTCCGTTACGAGATCGACCCTCGATGCAACTTCCTGGTCTCGGTCAAATAGTAAAATCGTATACATCTATATTCAAAGGATTTATAATCCTTTATTTAAAGGTATCCCCAGAAGTATTTGCATATCTGATTTCATTAGACTTCATGGACAATATCTGATATACATACGTTATTTGTTTGAGCACCTTCCTAATCGAGTTTCTCTAAATTCTAATATTGGCCATGTTGTTAACGAAAATGATTATTTGACAATTACATGTCATTGTATAGATGATAATTATTGTATGCAAAAGTGTATTATCGCTTTTAAATATAATGAAGACCTTAGTCATACTACTATTTTTATAAGCACTACTATTTGTGAAGTTGTTGCATTTTAAAATCTTAATAAAAACATATTGTGTATGTCTTTTGATAATGCTTCTAACAATAATGCCGTTATTTCAATTGCTGCCACCACTTGACAAAAAACTTCATGTTAGTGTGCATATCATGTTTATAATTTAATTGTTAAAAGTGGCCTTGATTTATTTTCGACTGAGATTACTCATGTTAGAAGAGTAGTTGGTGTTATTCAAGAAAATAATAGACAATCTAGAATAGGGAATCTAAGACTAAGTGTACCGAACATAACCTTAACCCCAGATTCATGGCAGATGAAATCGTTACTAGATGGAATTATACATGTTACACCCTATCGTTTTCGTACGTAAAAGTACACCATAAGTAAATTGATGAAAGCTCAAAAATGAGACATTACATCACATATTGTCGTGCATTGAAGTTTCGTCGTAGTTAATCGACATAATCTCGGGAATGAGATTATTTTGAGGTTACAAGCATTATGCTATTTCAAACAAGTGATGAGTAAATTCGTGAAGGTGAGAGGGTAAGCGAATTGAAGAAAAATGAGTTCCGTCGAAGTTTGACAATTTGGGGATGAAACACGGTCCAAGCTATAGTACCCGGTATTTATGGACTAGTGTCGTACAAGGTACCACATGACCATGATAGTGAGGTGATAAGGTATGTTAAAAGTGAGTAGTATTTTAAGTAATTTGATATAATTCTTAATTGTGTGAATAATTGGATAATTATGAATTTTTAAGTGGGAGATTAACTTGTAATTGAATTATTTTAGATAAAACTTAAGGGGACACCATCATCACGTGGCAACAAGATGAATTTGGGACCAAAAATCAAAATGGTGACTTTTGGGCTAAATGGCTAGGTGGAATGTTAGGAGGATTTTGGCAAATAATCCTTATCAAGTGTGGGGCCCACACACACTTATATAAAAGGCCTCTTAAGACCACAAAATTGAGGCTTATGACTACATGTAATACGGATGGAATTCATTAAGGGGATGGAAATTCTCAAAGTAATTCTTATGAAAAGCTTGCTAGAACGGATGGATTCTCAAAGGAATTCTTATGAACTCCTACAAGGTAAAACGTGAATTGCGAATTTTAAGGGAGTGCGGTGTAATCTTTTTCAAGAATATCATACAGAATCTACTCAATTCGCCATTACGTGTTTTGTCGCAATTTACGTGTGTTAGAGGGATTATCAAGAGAATCGACTCAGGTATGTTAAGGCTATCCCTTCTTTATTTTTGGCATGATCCATACGGTACAAATGAAACGAGAAAATGTACAACTTCCATAAATGACACTATTCATAGAAATACTAGAGGTTCCTATGTTCTTGATTTACCATGTCTTATTATTCTATCGTTTGTTCATGGGTCTCAGAAAATACGTAAGTTGATAAAGTTTACTTCATGACATTAATCAAAAGCATAATGGTCTTATGACGTTCCGAGAGATTTTATTGACGTACTTCTCATGCATTGCATTCATTTATATATGTACATTGACCCATAACCAGATGGTGTTATATACGCGTATATATATATGTGTGTGTATATATATATATATATGGGATATGGGAAAAAGTTACAGCGTTATATACGCACCACCACTTGATCAGCCGGTATACGTTGATGATTTTGCCCACAGTGACCGAGATGATATGATGGGATGCCCTCAGAGGCTTGATGATGTTATGAACACATGTACCTATGCACGACATGATATTCATACACATATGCATGACACTATAAGTATTTCATTATTGACAGAGTTATCCAAACTTACAGATTAAGTCATTTACTCCATGTTTCTTTCATGTCTTTATATACTTATTTATGTGCCTTACATATTCTATACATTATTTGTACTGACGTCCCTTTTACCTGGGACGCTGCGTTTCATGCTCGCAGGTCCCGATAGACAGGTTGAGAGTCCTCCAAGTAGGCTATCAGCTCAGCGGAAGGTATTAGTGTGCTTCATTTGCCTTATTTAGTCTGTATGATTAGTACATGTATTGATTGATGCGGTTGGGCATGTCCCGACCTTTATGATATTTATATTCTCTTAGAGGCTTGTAGACAGAAGTCCTGTATACGGATACTTGTACAGCCTTGTCGGCCTATATTTTGAGTATATAAAGGATCACGTTGGGCTTATAGGCCTGTATGTCACAAGTATGAGTTTCTATATCATATTGGGTCGTTCTATATCGGGTATTCTCTCATGTTTACTCTGGTTATATCATGACGCCCCTTCTGGCTCACTTACCCATGATGATATAATAAGAAAGACATGTCATGTTGGTACTCGATTGAGTAACGTACCGGGTGCCCATCGCGACCCATCAGTTTGGGTCGTGACAATACATACTTATTTTTAAGATGTTGCAACAAATATAGATTGCCTATAACTGAAGTTGCTAATGCGCATTGTACTGATCCAAAACGTATGTTAACAACTAATACTTGGGAGGTCATTAATGATGTTGTTAAATTTTTACATAAATTTTATACAGCTACTGTTGAGTCTTCTGGAGCATATTACCCTAATGTTAATATGGATTTAGTACATACAACTGAAATTTCTTTTCTACTCTCTGATTTTTAGAAGAAAGAAAAATATAAGGATGTTGTTGAAAAAATACAAGCAAAATTCAAAAAATTATTTCTTTCCAATTGCTCATATTTACTTAATTGGTGTTGTTTTAAATCATTCTATTAAGATGTCTAATTGTCAACAATTAATCAATGCTTTATATACTTATATGGAGATTGGACCAACTGAAATTCTATATATATATATTGTTGTATGAACAAGCTAATTGATTATTTACAATAATTATATAATTATTATGCAAATATAATTGATGACGATGCTAATAATGTAGGCAATGTTAATCTCACTTTTCATTGTACTACTTCTACTACATATGCTACTATGGATGAAGATGAAGGCCTTGATGGTTTTAATATTTGGTCTACATTTCCTTCCACTCAAACCAGTAGCAGGAACATTGTGAACTTTAATTCTACTTGCAAAAGTAAACAGAGTCTCGTATAAAGGAATTTTCACCGTTGGCATGGTGACATGAAAATGAAAATCAATTTCCTATTCTTTACGCAATGGCTCGGGACGTGCTAAATGCGTCAATTTCAACTGTTGCATCAGAGAGTGCATTTAGTCAAGAAAGACAACAACTAGGAGACACTTGTCACTCGTAGGGAAGCATTTCTTTGTAAGTTTTAGTATGTTTCAGAGATTGGATTAGATCGGAACGAAGAAATCAAGGACGTGAAGATATGATAAACCAAAAGATGAGTAACTTGGAGATATATTAACATATGGTAACCCATCTGAATTTGACACTCCAGAAGATGGCCAAGAAGTTCATATTGATTATGAATAACTTACGAAGGCAATGCAACCTTTGAAGTTTAAAGATTATATTTAATGATTCAAATTTGAATTTACTCTTTTTTCATTAATTTAGTTGTTGTAAAATGTAAATTTTAATTTGCAAGTTTGAATTAAAAAAAGAACTTGCAAAGTTAAAATTTCTTTTTATCTTCATTGTATTAGCTTAAATTCTTAATGAAATATTTAAATATAAGGCATTTAAAGCCTTTGAAGTTTTTATTCAAAATTCTTTTTTTTTTATCATAAAAGCCATACATTATATTATAATAAGTGTTGGTATTGTTTTTGTTACACAATGATGAAAATTGTCCACTCTTTGGTGGATGATCAGCAGTAATACATAGGTTCCCTAGAGACCTTAGGTGATTACAAATAGATATAGGTATTGTTTTTCCACAAATATACTTCCTACCTATTTCCTTACTCACTTGTAAGGACACAAAAGAAGGTGGGTTTACATAGCACTTAGGTCTATCACGAGCAAACTGACCGAAGCTTTCTTTGGTGGCGTCTTTTGCAAGTAGGTGTGCCATCTTGTTTCCCTCACGAAAGCTATGCCGGAGCGGGGGGTCCTTCAGCTGGTGCATTGATGACCTGCAAGATAGAATTGTGTTAGCACAAATTTTGTGATTATATGTTAATGCATTAACGGCCTCTGTAGAATCTGTTTCGAATTCCAGCGGTATAAGCTCGTATTTTCTGGCCAGTTGTAGTCCTTCCTCAACTTGCAGTTCTGCATGGAGGGAATAGATCACAGTGCTTTGCTTTTGGAAGCCTATCACCCAGTTGCCTCCATGGTTTCTGATCACTCCTCCTAAACCTGCTTTGTTGTTAGTGGATTTAAAGGCCCCGTGAGTGTTAAGTTTGTAATAGTTATTTTGTGGGGCGTGCCATATTATATTTATGGTCGTTGTCTCCGACATTGGATTGTTGGGCGTGGTTGTCCACATGTATTCCATAGCATATTTTTGTATATTACTTAGCGTGGGGTGTAAGTTGGTGTTGTTTATGTTGTTGTTGTTCCTAACAATCCAGATGCCCCATAGACAAAAAGAGAATAAAATTTCCCAAGGCATATTGTTTATATTAAGAGAAGGTTTTGTGTTGCGGAGGTTTGTTAACCAATTATTTTTATCAATTTTTTTTGTGTCGATGTTGAGAGATCTCCATAGGCTTTTAATGACAGGGCATTCCAAAAATATGTGTGCAATGGTTTCTATTTCAAGTCGACAGACCGGGCACTTTAGATCGATGTTGATACCCAAGTGATATAGGTAGCTTCTGCATGGGATTTTTTTGTGGACACATTTCCAGATGAAGAATTTTAATTTGTTTGGACAATGTAACTTCCAAACCCAAGAGTAATCCACATGTGATATATGTTGGCTAACCAATAGTTTGTAGCAACTTTTGGTTGGGAAGATCCCATCGGTATTGAGGCTCCATAGGAGGTTGTCAATGTTTCCTTATTGTAGGGGTTTTGGAATAGTATGGATTTTTTTCAAAATGGTGGATGGAATTTCAAATGAATTTCTTGTAAAATCCCAACTATTTTGCTTAATAATATCTTTGATTTTTACATCAGATTCTCTCCATTGTAGGGAACCTTGAATGGATTTTCTAAGTGTTGTTGTATTTGGAATCCACTTAGTGTCCCATAGGTTTAAATTTGACTGCGTACTAGGAGTCATTGGATGCCTTGCGCACATATGGTCCAACCACTTAGTATACTTTTTCATATAAAAGAGGTGTTTGATTTTATTTTTTTTTGGTACCATACCTATTGATAAGAACATTTGCCTGAGGTGTTGTGGGATTTATTAGTATCCTCCATGTGAGATTGGCAAGGATAGCATTGTTTTTATGGCTGGCCTTGACAATACCCAAACCTCCGGATTCTTTAGGAGTAGTTATGGTGTCCCATTTTATAAGGTGGAGTTTTCTTTTTTCCATGGTGGTGCCCCAAATAAAATTTCTTTGTATTTGGTCGATTTGTTTGTTTATTTTATTTGGGAGGACAGTGTATTGCATTGCATGATTTGGAATTGTATTTAATGTTGCCTTAGCAAGAGTAGCCCTACCCGCTATGTTTAGGAATTTTGTTTGCCAATTTGAAAGCTTTTTACGCATATTATCTATAACGAATTGGTAATCAGAAGGTTTAGGATTTCTATCTAGGATAGAAAATCCCAAGTATTTACCAAAGTTGTCATAAATTTTTATATTGAAACCATCCGCTATTGATTTTGCTGTGTTTGGATGACATCACTTCGAAAAGATGACTTTTTGATTTGTGTAAGTTGATGGACTGGCCAAATAGTTCACAGAAAAAAATTAGGCATCTTTTGATTGTGTTGTAATTTTTTTCACTAGCCCTTGCCATTAATGGTAAATCATCCGCAAAGAATAGGTGTGAAATTTCTATATCTTTGTTGTTCAAGTGTATAGTATCCCATAAGCACTTGTCAACTTGGTGGAAGATGAGTTTGGACAAGGTTTCTATACATAGAATAAAAATGTATGGCGGTAGAGGACAACTTTTCCTAATACCTCTTGATGGTTTGAAGTATTTTCTGGTTGAGCCATTAACTAACACAGCAATTTGGCTAGTGCATATACAATTCATGATTAGGCGAGTGATATTTGGTGGAAAACTGAAAAGATTGAGGGTGCGGTAGACGAAGGACCGTTCCAATTTATCAAATGCCTTCTCTAGGTCTAGTTTGAGTAACATGTTAGCTTTTTTAATCTTACTGTATCTAACATGTTTGTATATTTCTTGAATGATAATTGTGTTATCACAAGCCCTTCTCCCTTTGATAAAACTGGCCTGGAAAGGGCTGATAAGTTTGTCTATTAGGGGTTGTATTCTTCGAGCAATGATTTTGGTGATGACTTTGTATATGGTGTTACAAAGTCCAATTGGTCGAAAAAAATTTAAATTTGTTGCGTTGGGAATTTTAGGTATTAGGCAAATGTATGTATCATTGATGCCTTCAGGGATAACCTGATTTGTGAATACTTTAGAACAAAGGTTTATTACTGACTGTCCTACTATATTCCAATACCTTTGATAGAAGAAAGGATGAATGGCATCCGGCCCTGGAGCTTTAAAGGGATTAAAAGAAAAAATATTGTTACCTCGCTAGGGAGTAGTTCTCTATCTAGGATTGAGAGGTCGATGTTGTGACTAATTCTTTTATCTTGTAGAATATTTGCCCAGTTTGTGTTCGTGTGATTTGTACTGAACAGTGTGTGGAAGTAAGCTTCAGTGTGTTCAAGAATTTGAACTGGGCCATTGATCCAGTTGCCCCTCTCATCTTTGAAATAGTTAATATTTTTTCCTATTTCTATTAGAAGCCATAATGTGATAGAACTTAGTGTTTGCATCTCCTTCCTGTAATCATGAGATTCGAGCTATAAGTTTCCAATAATCGTCCTCAATTTTTAGAATTGTATTGTAATCATCGCGCAGGTTGTGTTCTAAATTTTGAAGGAAGAAGATAGTAGGGTAATTTGTTGAATTTTGAATCCCATATAGTCTGGCTAAAATTTGTCTTTTTTGTTTGAAGGTGTTACCAAAATGTGCTGCTTTCCCATCTTTAATATTGGTAAGGAAATTTTCAGCATTGACAGAGTAATTAGGGTCCTTCCAAGTGTTTCTAACCAAGTTAATGAAATTAGGATGTCTACACCAAAACGTTTCTAATCTAAAAGGTTTAGGGAGAGTTGAGTTATTTTTAGGAATTAATTCAATAAGGAGTGCATTGTGGTCTGAGTGTGTTTTTGGAAGATGTGTGACACTAGATTTGGGGTACATAGATTACCACTCTTCATTAGCAAAGGTTTTATCAATTCTTTACATAATCAAGCCCTTATTTTTTCTTCTATTATTCGACCATGTATATTTAGGACCTTTATATCCTAGGTCTAACAGGTTGCAACAGTTGATATATTTGTGTATTAGTTTAGCTCTATGGTTGTTGATTTTCCTCCCCCCAAATTTTTCATCCGCACCAAGGACCTCGTTGAAATCACCTCCTACGAACCATGGTCCTTTATAAGAATTGTATATATCTAGAAGATTATTCCACATATCATTTCTAGTATATAAATTAGTACTAGCATATATGGAAGTAAAAAGTCAAATTTTTTTAGAGTGTCTAACCTTAATGGTTGCACTGATTTCCTCATTTCTACGGACGAAGCTATGCACATTGATCAAGCTGTGATCCCATAAGATGACCATACCTCCGGACTGCCCTTGTGCTGGTATTTCTATCATGTCAGAGAACCCAAATGGATTGAGGAAGGGAGATGGTTGTCCATTTTTGTTTCTAATAGAGTTACTATGCATGGATGGTGTGTGTCTATCATATCCCTGAATTTTAGCCTAATTCTTCATTATTTCCACCACGTATATTCCAAATGATAAAATTTGTTTCCCTATTCATGTTGAGTGGTAGATTTTTGATATCCCCGTTCTCCCTCTCCCTTGGGGAATACACTGGATTCCTTCGTTGGCAAGATACTATTCATTGCATGCTGACCCACAGTTGGGTCTGCCGGAGGTCAGATGTCCATGGTGCACTTGTACAGTGCCATCGTACATTTGAGAATCTGCCTCTGCTCTTGTGTTTCCAAGAAGAGAAATACTTTTACCTCGTCTAGGTTTGAACTTTCCACTAGGTTGTCTGGGATTAAGTTTACGGGGTCGACCTCTTCCTCCATGAAGTGCTCCGTTGGCACAGTGTTCTCTTGCATTGGTGGTTGGGGCTGATTCTGGAGGTTCATGTTTGATGGGGTTGGAGCATCGGATGTCTGTGGTTGCTCTGGGGGATTGTTCCACTTGGTGAAGACTGGATTGAGGGTGGTCATTATTTCTGGGGTGAAGAAAGGGAGTTCCGCTAGTGGAGTTGAGGATTGTATCGGGACAAAGTGTGGTGGAATATTCCACTCTCCCATCATGGATTATTGCACTGCATTTGGCATGATTGGGGTTATTGGTTGAGAATGTTGTTTATCCAGATTTGGTTCACGTAATTGTTCATTGCCAAACGAACTCCCTCCGATATTAGTTGAGCAATGCAGTGGGTGTTCTGTAGAATTATCACTGTCTCTCTACCCTCTAATATCAGCGTGAAGGAAATAGCCTGCCCCATTAATCCTATATCCACCCATGAGAGTGGTTGGTGATTCTGGGGCATTTGTGTATTGGTAAAAAAGAGTTTCACATGTAAGCCAGCTTTTGACAACTTAGCCAGTCACGTGGACACAGAAAAACACGACAGCTGGATGTGTTTCTTGAAGAGGTACGATAAAAAGAGGCACGGTTCAGTAAACCCACGAACTTATCAACCACGAGAAACTCAACTTGATCAAAACGGGAGAGAGGCACGGTCAGAATGAATCTAGACAAAGCTACGGGTTGATTCAAGGACCCACAATTGATTACTCGAACGTTATATAACCGAATCCCAATTACCGTTATACTTTGTAACGCCTCATTAATGTCATAATTAGTCATTAATGAGTTACAGAGTCGTACGTTATAAGAATCTTCTATATAAGGGAGGGGAATACAGCTTGTAAAGGCATCTGATTCTCGAATACAATCAACTTCGATTTTCTATATTTCTGCAATATTGTCTATTATTCATTTTTCTCCATTACATTGATTATCAGTAACCCGTATTCATATTAAAAATAAGCTTTAGTAAAAGGGTCTAATTCTTTGATTAAACATATTGGTTCCGTTACCGGGAATCTGATAATCTTTGTTTACTTTTCAAGTGATATCCTCTTAATTATTTCAAACCCCAACGACAACAACCAGCAAAGGAGTGGAACCCCAGTTCCATCGCCTTCAGGAACCCCACGTGGTTCGAGGGAAGAATCATCAGAAAGATCCAATAACAACAATGGTGATAATGATCAAACTGTGGAACAAGATCGTGTAAAGCAAATGATTGAAGAGTATGTGAGCCAAGCTTTGCAAGAATTTGCGAGAGGTTACCGGCAGCGTTACCTACACTGCCGACGCCACCCCCCAATAACACCATCACCATGGAAAATCCTCAATCTGGTTTGGCAAACTCAGGAAGAGGAGATACTCCTAATGAATCGCTCGAAATGAGACCAGGTATATCTAATAACTCAGAGTTACAAATTTTATTGCTAACCATGCAGAAACAGATGAAGGAGCACAACGATTGCATCGAACAAATTCCTGGAGTACCACCTATCATCAAAGGCATCAATGTTGATAGATATTCTCAACAACCTTGGAAGCCAAGTGCGACCCCTTGCCTATACCCAAGAAGTTTAAAATGCCTGACGTTCCCAAATATGATGGAACAACTGACCCACGTGACCATGTGACTGCTTTCACTACTGGGGTAAAAGGCAACGACTTAACAAAACAAGAGATTGAATCAGTCCTTGTCAAAAAATTTGGGGAAACACTTACCAAAGGAGCCCTAACCTGGTATTCTCTTCTCCCTGAAAATTCTATTGACTCTTTTGCTGAGCTTGCAGATTCGTTTATAAAAGCACACTCTGGTGTGCAAAAAGTTGAGAAGAGAATGGAAGACATATTCAAAATAAAACAAGGAGACACGGAACTACTCCGTGAGTTTGTAGACAGGTTTCAACGAGAAAGAATGCAGTTACCCAGGGTGCCTGATAATTGGGGAGCCATGGCGTTTGCAAGCAACTTAAACGATAAAAGCTCAGAAGCCACGAGACGACTTAAGAAGAGTCTAAGAGAATTCTCCGCTACAACATGGAACGGTGTATGTAACAGGTACAGTACTAAACTCAGAATAGAAGAAGACATCATTGCTCGTTCGAGAGATGAAGATCATTCCAGATCCAGACGTCCTGAATTAGATAGAAGATCAAGTAAAAACAGGTACGATCCTTACTTCGGACCCTCGGGACGCGATATCCGCCCCAAGTTCAAAAACACTAGGTAGGACTATAGACCACAAGGAAGAGACGTAGTCTCATCCTCGTATAGATCCAGAAAAGATCGAGATGAACGACCTAGAGGTAGTACTCAAATTGGGGATCATACCTTTAATGTAAGTACTACTGAACTTGTATCAATATAAAGGAACATGGGAGACAAGTTTAAGTGGCCCAAAGAGATGCGGTCAAATCCAAGTAGAAGAAACCCAGATCACTGGTGTGAATTTCACAACGATCATGGGCACAAAACTGCGGATTGCAGATTTTTACAAGGTGAAGTAGAAAATTTATTAAAACAGGGCTATTTAACAGAATTGTTTAGTGATAAAGGTAAACAGGCATATATGAGGAACAGGCAGGAGCCCCCAAAGCCTCCTTCTCCAAAACGAACTGTTAACGTGATACACGGGGGTGAAGAAGTAAACGGAGTTATTTGCAAAACAACCACAAAGTTCACAATTACACATGGGAAACGGGCTCGTGAAAATATGGAA
>MDKJ01212356.1:0-10745 GCA_005239525.1 Nicotiana knightiana
TATATATATATATATATATATATATATATATATATATATATATATATATATATATATTCCAGTTGGTTTCATTGTAAAATGATAATTGATGAAGTTCATGAGTTGTACAACTACCTGTTTAAAATTGTTGAGACAAGAATATTGTGAAGGGTTTTGACCTGCATTGTGAATTTTCTTATAAATAAAGTGATGTGATTGTCTGGTGGGAGCGGGTTGCACGCCGTAACAAAGAGTGATAAGGGTGGACATGTGGGATCGGGTTGCACGCCGCAACAGGAGAAATAAGGGTGATATATATAGGGAAGAGCAATAAGGGTGGACATGTGGGAGCGGGTTGCGCGCCGCAACAAGGAGCGATAAGGGAGAATATTTATGTTTTATTGATTTTTAAAAATAAGGATTTGAAAAAAATCCGGTTTTATTAAAAAAAGGTTTTCATACTCTGATTTTACTGTAATTTAAATTGAAACTTGGAAATTTTTGAGGAGGTTTGGTTATAGTTGATATCTGAAAAAAGTTATCCAAGTTGCTTTTATTTACTGTTGCAAGTTACTGGTAATTTAGTTTATTATTATTATTATTATTATTATTATTATTATTATTATTATTATTATTATTATTATTATTATTATTATTATTATTATTATTATTATTATTATTATTATTATTATTATTTCTTTCTTTCTTTATTATATATTGTTCATAGGTTATATTGTTAATTCCCCACCATAGCCTCATCACTACTTCGTCGAGGTTAGGCTTGGCACTTACTCAGTACATGGGGTCGGTTGTACTGATACTACACTCTGTACTCTTTTGTGCAGATCCAGGTACCGGCCAGAGTTAGGAGATTTTAGTAGCTGACATCATCGTTCGGAGACACGAGGTAGATCTGCTGGCGTCCGCAGATTCCTGGAGTCTCCTCTTAATTTTATAGGCATTGTTTTATTACATTCAAAAATAGATATATAATTCTTTCAGCCCATTATTTGTAGTACTCTTTAGTAGTTCGTGAATTGTGACACCAGACCCTAGGTAGTTATATAGTTGGTTTTAGTTCGTGGTTCGTTTCATCATATCGAATATTATTCCTGATTACATTTATTGGAAATTATTAGATTTAGTTTATTTTAAATTGTCTCATTGTGTTTAAGTAAATGTTCAAAGGAAAATGGCTAATCAAGTTCTAACATTGGCTTGCCTAGCCAGTGTGGTGTTAGGCGCCATCACGATCCCGTGAGTTGGGAATTTGGGTCGTGACAATTTCTCATCATCATTTCACCATTCGTTATTGATAGCTTCATTTAATACCTTTATATTACGTTGGTTCTAGCGTTATTCGACGTTATTATACAAGCACGTGTTAGATCTAAGATTTATTATATCTAGGTAGAATTTACCCTTCACCTTTCTTATTTTTTAATCGCTTTAGCAAAAAGTTTCATACTTTTTTGTCGAACAATTTGGCACCGTCTGTGGGGAACTTTCTAGTCAAAGTCATAGTTTTTCTAGATAAAAAAAAAACACACCAACAACAAAATTTAGTAGTTTTTCCCTAGTTGTACAGAATGACAGAAAATGGAGAAGAAAGATGAAGGCAGTGGCAGGCCTTACTGCCAATCTCCTAAACACCATCAATGAGGTTAATGGAGAAGATGAGGAGAACATGACACCGACCGCTTCTCCTAGGCGAAGTGGTTCACCCCTCCCTCTTGGAAGCATTACCGCCTCCTATGGAAAAAGAGCCTCTACGTCCATGAGGGAAGAAGCACCACCACCAGTGAAAAAACTATTAGAAGCATGGCTAACGAGTACGCTGACTAGTATACTCGACAAACCTGCCCAAAGGGCGTGCAGGGAGGACGCACGAGTTGACATTACAACAACAACCAATAAGCATCACGTCCCCCTCCTTCAACATGTATCACTCACACTGTTAATGATGCAGGTAATGACGCCCTTGCTGCTATTCTAAGAAAAATGGAGGAGGTGGAAAATGGTAACAAAGCACTCCGCGACCAAATAAGGAAAGGGTATATAAGATACCAGGTGCCCCAAAGCTTCTACCAAAATGGGATGCCGGCCGATTTGTGGAACAATCGTATAGCGACGGGGGCGCATCACATGCTATACCTAAAACATTCAAGATGCCTCCATACTTGAAGATATATGACGACACAACGGACCTTGAAGATCACATCATCCACTACGTCACCACAATAAAAGGCAACGACATCGCTAAAGAGCAAGTATCATCTATATTGCTGAAAAAGTTCGATGAAACCCTAACTGGGAGAGCATTGACATAGTACTCACAACTGCCAGCACGATCTATAGAAACATTTGAGGAGATGGCCGACAAGTTCGTCACCGCCCATGCCGGGGCCAATAAATCAGAGGTAAGGGTGAATGATATATTCACCATTAAATAGTCACCCGGCGAAGGGCTCAGGGACTTCCTCGCCCGGTTCAACCGAGTGAGAATGACTCTCCCAAATGTATCGGAGGGAATGGTGGTAGCAACTTTCTAAAATGGGCTAAACAGAAGCGGTTCGAGGGAGACTAGAGAACTGTTGAGCAGGCTCATGAAGTACCCCCCACCACTTTGGACAAAATACATTACGCCTATTGTGCCGAAGTGAGGGCGGATGAGGACGACCTCAACGGACCAACCCAGCGATTGACGTCGATCCAGATGGAGTCAAGAAAGGATCACAGAAACAATAACAGAAGGTATCATGTAGGTCCGCGCCTCAACTGCGAAAGACACTAGCCATATATCAGAACTACCGTCATACCACCCCCTCCCTCCTGCCATGGAGACAGTCCATCCAGGCCACAAACATGGACTTACCGAAATGAAAGAGGTATGCCTCCACTATTATCTGCTCACAATTTTTTTGTTTTTTCTTCAGAGATAGTCTACGCCCTAGAGAAGCTCGACCCAAAGGTGAAATGGCCCCAAATGATGAAGTCCGACCCAAACACCAAAAAGTCGAACGCCCTCTGTGAATTCTATCAGGAACGAGGTCATAAGACGGAGGACTACATCGCCTTAAGGAAAGAGGTAGTGAACATGCTCCACCAAGGGCATTTGAGAGAGTTTATGAGCGACCAAGGAAGAGAAAATTTTTCTCCTGGACGAGAACAACATCAAGGCCCCTCGAAGCTGCCCTCTCTATCCCGCAACATCCTGATGATCATAGGCGGAGGCGACAATGCGACAATCAACAATGTCAAGTTCATAACCATCCATTATCTAAAACGATCAATCACCCATGAATGATACGACGACCTCAAAGAAAGTATCATCTTCGACGAGTTGGATACCCACAATTTGACCTTTTCTCAATATGATGCCCTTGATATTACTTTGCGCATTTCAAATACTGACGTGAAATGAATTATGGTAGATGATGGAAGTAGCGCGTGCATTATCCACCCTCTAGTCCTCACACAAATGAGGCTCGAGGACAAAATAGTACCATGCTGCATCACACTAACTGGTTTTAACAATGCAGTTGAGCGGACTTCTGGAGATATCACACTACTAGTTCTGGCCGGTGGTGTCACCCTCGAGACTACGTTCCAGATAATAGATTAAGACAAAGCGTACACCATCATCATAGGACGGCCTTGGATACACGATATGAGGGTCGTCTCATCTAGCTTATATCAGGTCATCAAGTTTCCCACCCCATGGGGAATATTCAGCATATGCGGCAAGCAGCGCACAACCCAAGAATGCTATTGCATCGCCCAAGATTGCACGTACACCCAACAGTTGAAACGCAAATGCGCGGAAGCATAGCAATTAACGAAGTCGAGGTCGAATGATGACGAAGGGAAATATGCCATCAGGGACCCCAAAGTAGTTGGGGCTACGAGATCAACTGTGGAAGACCTCGACCCTGTTCAACTCGATAAAAGCGACCACAACAATAAAACTTATATCGGCCATAAACTTCAAGAACCAGGTAAATTACATCAATTTTTAATTAAGAATGCGGATTTGTTTGCCTTTTCCCATGCATATATGCCGGGCACACCAAAAGAAATAGCAACACACAAGCTGAACGTCGACCCACTTACCCTCCCGGTACGGCAGGTTAGAAGAAAATTCAATGCCGCAATAAATGATGCCGTCCGTGAAGAGGTGGAAAAATTGCTCGAAAACGGCTCTATCAGGGAATCAAGGTACCCCCAATGGGTCGCCAATGTGGTCATGGTGAAAATGAAAAATGGGAAGTGGAGCATGTGCGTGGACTTCAGAGATCTGAACAAGGCATGCCTGAAAGGCTCATTCCCACCGCCTCATATTGATCAACTCATCGGCGCAACAACAGGGCACGGGTTATTAGGTTTCTTAGACACCTATTCGGGTTACAACCAAATCCTTATGGATGAGGAGGACTAAGAAAAAACTACTTTCATCACCCACCAAGGGACGTACTACTACAGAGTTATGCCATTCGGATTGAAAAATTCGGGGGTGACATATCAGAGTCTAGTAACCAGAATGTTCAAAGAACAACTCAACAAAACCATGGAAGTATATATACATGATATGTTGGTCAAGTCGAAAAGAAAAGAAGACCACATCGACCATTTGAGGGAAGCCTTCGACATACTTAGGAGGTACAGAATGAAACTGAACCTCGAGAAATGTGCTTTGGGTGTAACCTCAGGAAAATTCCTCTGCTTTTTGGTGTCGCAGAGAGGCATCGAGGTTGACCTCGACCAAATCAAGGCTATAGAAGGAATACCAGAAAAGTTGACCAACAAGAAGCAGGTGTAGAAGATGACCGGTCATATAGCAGCCCTATCGAGATTCATCTCACGATCCTCTGATAGATGCCACAAATTCTTTGGCGTACTCAAAAAGGACAACAGACTCCAATGGAATTCTGAGTGCGTCAACGCCCTGAGAGAACTAAAGGCGTACTTATCTTCGCCCCCGTTTATGATGACCTATAAGTCATCTCTCGTTTTATAAGTCAAAACTGTGTTTCGAGGCCTTGAAAACCTTCTTTTTTTTCTCACTGCGTATGCAGTCCAGGCGTATATCCAAAAAGCTGTTATAGGAAAAATTAAGGAACTAAGTTGCTTTTAAAATAGTAAGATATGTGAAGTATATTAGTATTTAAGTGAGTTGAGTGCTAGAATTAATTATATGTGTAGTTAGTTAAATGGAAGATTGTAGGGTAGACTAGAAATTTATTAGTACTATTGACTAAAGTAGCACGTTGTCATAAGCCATGGGATGTGGACAAGTGGTAGTAAGTGTCATATATCTATACACGCAAATATATGTTGTGTCTCCATGTAATGAAAGGTTGGCCAAGGGATGATACATATAAAGAGGAACTTTAATGGGCTTCCACATGGCATTAATTTGGCCAAGGGTGGAAACAAGTTTCATAGTACTTAGAGTGCATGGCTAACATGTGTAAAGATATTTAAAGTGCATGGCTAACATGTGTAAAGCTACTTAAAGTGCATGGCTAACATGTGTAAAGTTACTTACAGTGCATAGCTAACATGTGTAAAGATACTTAAAGTGCACGGCTAACATGTGTAAAGCTACTTAAAGTGCATGGCTAACATGTGTAAAGTTACTTAAAGTGCATGGTTAACATGTGTAAAGTTAGTGATGAGTCATTGGGTAAGCTTAAGGCTGCCAAACGTGGCAGCAATTCAAGCTCAATATGGTGACTCTTAAGTGCATGAAATAGGCGGAAAAAGCTAGTAAACTTAGTGGCTTAGTCATCCCAATAGGTGGGGGCCACAAACTATGATTTTAAAAAGACCTTCATCTTATATTTTGCTAGCAAACGGATGAAAGCTTCAAAGAGTGATTATAAAATTATATAGTTCCATTCTCTTTCCCATCTCTTAGAAACATTACCATCCAAATCACAAGAGAGCAGAGAAACATTACAATCCAAATCATAAGAGAGCCTCAACCACATAAGAAACGTTAATCAAATAACTTTCTAAGCTAAAGAACATAGCAATGTTATTGCAAAGCTCTTGAGGAAATGATTCGACCATGATTTTCTTTGCATACGCAACGTGCTTTCGTTGAGATTTTCATATGACTTGTTCCATGTTTTGTCGCAATTAACGTGAGTTAGAAGATTGTCAAGAGAATCGACTCAAATACAAGTGAATCGGAGGCGAATTCTAAAGGAAAAACGGTAATTGAGGCTTGAGTATAACTGTGGAATTCGAGGTAAGTGTTTGGCTTAACCTTAGCTTGAGGGAATAGGTATTGTGTCTTATTTGCTACTGTTAATTTTATGTTCAACGTATAGGTGTGGTGACGAGTATCTATACGTTGGTGTCAAACATTCCCGTTAGTTGAATATTGTGATTTATGTGATTTTTCATTAATCACTACTTAGGTTAAATTTGATAATTATCCATGATGATAGCATTTCATTGGTATTTCCTATTGTTGATTATTGGTTCAAGTTGAGAATTTTTACATGAAGTTAAACAACTAAGTGAGATTGGTTATAGATGTTTCCCTTGCCGGGATGATATTGATTCTCCTTGTGAGCATGTGATTTTTACATGCCGTATCGTCCTATAAAAATCCCAATAAATAAATGGATTTCATGAATTTTTGTTGATTTTTCGGTAATTAATTGTGAATCACTTGCGTTGTTTGTATACCCATAATTCATTTTTAAAGGAAAAAAAAATTAACAATTATTAAAATTTCGCGTTATCAAGGAATTATGAAGTTATGATTAATTAAATAATAAACGAACGACGAGTATCTAACATAATGTAGTCTTTAATAACTAATTACCACGAAAATTAATTCGATAAATCATAGATTTAATTAAGAATATATAATTGGTTATCTTATTCTTAATTAATGTGTGAATGGACGAAAATGAGGTTTAAAATTAATTGCTACATTTTTTGGATTAAATTAGAGTTTAATTTATTTAGATTAATTAAGGTAATTAGCCAAGAAAAAACAAAGTCGGACCTGGGCCAAGAAAGACCCAGGCCCAACCCCATTTCTACACGTTCTGACCGTCCAGCCCAAACCCCTCAACCGGCCTGCCCCAACTTAACCAAAACGACGCCGTTTTAGGCCCAGTTCAATCCCAACCATTGATCTGTCTATGATCCAACGGACCGGAACTGGCCATCCTTTCCGTATTTAAGTGTCCAAACCCCACCCCATACCCCCATTTCGATACAAACCCAACCCCAACCTCAAACCCTAGCCGCCCTATCTCCTTCATCTCTCTCAAACTCTAACCTAAACCCTAGCCGGCCTGAAACCCCACCGCCGTCCGGCCACCATAACCACTCCAATCAACCCCAAATCTCTACCAGGAAACCACCATTACCTCCTCTATCACCTCCCGTTATCAACTCCTTGAAAAAACCGATGGACTTTCTTGGGTTTCAGATCTAAGAATCTGAAAACCCCCAAAATTTCTCCCTCGGTCGATTCGAGGGCAACCAATGGGTTAGACCTTCATGGTTCGATTTCTCTTAACTAGAGCAATCGATTCATGAAGGTTTAATTCATTTTTCTTTAAAACCCCCATTAGATCTGGTAAGGTCCAGTGACCCCCTCCTCTTTCCCGGCCAAAAAACCCTTTCTACGGGTATCCCCTTCCCTTTCTAACTGTTTTGGTTTGAAATGTTCTAGATTTAGTTATTTTTGTGAAAAGATCTGTGTAGATTTGTCGTTTTCTCCCCCACCTGTGTATATTTTCTCCTTGTCATTTCAATTTTAAGCATGTTTCATACTAGGTAATTAGGTTTTCCCTGTTAATCATACCTCCTGAATTAGGTTTCATCATTGACTGCATATATGATTTTTCTGTTTTGATTCACATTGTTTTCGATTGATGTAGTACTTAACACATTATGCAATTCCGAACTGTTTTGTAACCATGATTAATCATTTTTAGGTTTTCCTGTTAGTCACCATTGATTTACTAAAGATTATACTTATTTGATTCATGCTTAGTTTGTTTTAGACTGCCTTCACTGTCGCTCCTTCCCACCTTCAATTGATTGTTTACTCTAGTTCATCTTCTGAGTTTAGTGTAATCTAGGGTTAACCATCCACCCTGACTAAGCAATTAAATAATAATCTAATTAGACAATCATACACAACTAATTGAGTATCCATGTGAACTAAATAACAGTATAATTGACCTAAGTCTGAGAAGTTTAAAGTAATTGATTAATCTGAAATTAATCAACCCTTGATAAGAAAAAAAAAGTTTAGCTACTAATTAATTAAATTAGAATAGAATTACTTATTACCTAATTAATAACCTAGCTAACTTTCTTTAATCGAACTAAGATCCTAGAATGACCAAAATAGTTTAAAAGTTCATTTTCATAGGATTAACCACTCAATTGAGTAAGAGTTAATGGATGAGCCTAATTACACCTAATAAAATTGTTTCAACCAATTAGCTACTGATTTTAATTCAAATGGTAATCAATCTGAGTTTAAATTAATTAGGCAATAAGTCACACTTAACTAGTAGACTTAATTTTTAAATCAGCTAAACAACATAGTTAGATAACTAGTTAAGATCAATTAACTAAGTTTAAGAATAATTGATTCACTTAGTCTCACATTTAAATGATTCCAACTTCTTCAATCTAGAAATTAACTTAGGTAGCTTCTTAAAATATGTAACTAAAAATAAAATCTGTTTAAAACGATTAGCTTGAGGGTAATGGAGTAAAGCAGATTCACTTAGTTTAATTAAATTAACCTAAGTTTAAGAAAAACTGGTTTGACTAACCTCCTTTAAGTTTAATTAAATTGTTGATTTAATGACTTAAACGTAGTAAGTAGTATGAAAGCCAACTCTAGGCATTTAATCAATTAATCTTCATTTAATTGACTCAACCTTAGTTAAGAACAATAAGTTGTCACCCAAAAGAACCTTCTAGATTAGATAAATATCAGGAAATTAGATACTTAGGGATAAAAAGGTAATTTCAAGGGATGGAATGTTCTGGAAGGTACAGCTGTCCCAAAAGGATAGGGTTGACAGCTGTACCTGTACCCTTTTCATCTCTTTTAGGATAGGGAATATGCTAAGCATATCCTATCCCAAATGTCCCTATATATACACACACTTTTTACCACTAGAAGAGATTTTAGACTCTTCTCTAAATCCTTTGGACTGAAAAATACAACTTTGGCTACTAAAAACTTGGAAAACAGAAGCAAAAAGGATTTACAGTAGGAGTGGGAAACAATCTGAGCTTAGGTTGTATTGTAGTTGTGATCTTCTATCCTAGAAAACTTGGTTTTGGTTGCTGTTCTTATTCAATCATTTGGGTATTCAAAAAATCATCTTTCCCTGGGTTTTCTCTACTGTGGGTTTGCTATTTGTTGCTGCTAGGCTTTCTCTTCTTTTCTGCTGACTCCCTTTTCTTGACCTTTATTTGGTCAAGTTTTTCTATTGTTGTCTTACTCTAAAGGTATGTAAAACTGAGTTTTTTATGAAATATCAAAAAATGTGAAATCTGTTTGCCCTTCCTCCATGAATCTTTACTTCTATCTGTTTAGACCTGTTTGTATATACACTTATATGCATGTATGGGGAGTAACACATTATGTTTGTTCAGTTTTTTCTAAATCTCTGAATTTTACATAAGTCTGTTTTTGAACTGTCTGTTATATGACTGTGCAATCAATGTTTGGGTTGGAAAATAGCATCAAAGGGTAATGAACTTAACCTCTAATGGTTAAGTTCATCCTATAAAGATGCTTAAATTCTAGTCTGGTTTAGGTTTAAATATCTAAATATTGTTATGAAACAACACTAGGGTAGATGAATTTGACCCTCTATAGTGGTAAAATTCACCCCATCTTAGGTGCTTAAACAGTAGTTTGTCACCCCTTAAGGGTACAAAAATGGGTACCAACAGTGGCTTGAGAGTAGGGAATCTTAACCCTTCAAATGGTCAGATTCACCTTCTCCAGAATGCCCAAAGAATAAAATAATCACAGAACAATTATGAGATGAATAGGACCTTTATGGAGTTGAATCTAACCCCTTTCCATGGTCAGATTCAGTCCATGAAAGGCAAGAACCTATTCTGTCAAAAATGATGCAAGAACATCATCAAGGTTGGGTCAAACCCCTTTATGGTACGACTCATCCTGCAAATGCTTAAGAAACCTATTGGTATTACTGTCCTAGCAGCAATTTTGGACTGGTAGTTAAAATGCTTTTATTTGTGTCCTTTTGATCAGTAAAGGGACTCAGATAGCAAGTATCTATAGAGATCTAAACTTAGTTTAATGTGGCATTATGAGATGGAAAGTCTGACCCATCCATGGTCAGATTAACCCAATAATAATGCATAAACAGTTGTAGAGTAATTAGATTATCGTTACAAAGGTATTAGGACATGAATCTGAACCTAATAAATGGTCAGAATCATGTCTTAAGAAATGCCTAAGGAACGTGTCTATCAAGTCAGTCGTCTGGTTGCTAAGAAAAATAGCCAGAAGAATATGGATTACCAGCTCACACAAAAGCATAAATGAATCTACACCATTCTTTTGGGTTATATTTACATTTACTATTGGGAATGTACAGTAGAAAACAAGGATGTAATAAATTAATTTTCTTATGCATCAGCTGTTAAAGAACAGACTGAATTAAAATTACATTTGGTTTATGTCTTTTCTATTTCATAAAGCTAAGTCAGATTTTCCTTTTGAT
>ML411486.1:0-42015 GCA_005239525.1 Nicotiana knightiana
CAGATTTATATTTGCAACGCCCGTTTAGTCTTTATAGAAGACATAGTTGAGCGTGATCACTGAGTTCTGGTGTGGTCACACCTGCGGACCAATTGGCGCATGTGTGAAGATGAAGGCACATAAGCGAGAAAAGACTAGGTTTGGCAGTTTTCGAAGATGCGTAAATAGGTGCGCATATGCGGCTTCGCAAAAGCAAAATATTAGAAGTAGAGGCGAGTTGGAGCACAGAACCGATTTGGGCATGCGTACTTGTGATTGCACAAAAGTGGAAGAATGTCCGCAGGTGCAAGAGGGCAGCTGGTCAGTGGGCTTCTAAGGGGCGGTTTATTTGTCGCAAAAGCAACGCCGTAGAAGCGGCTAATAATGTCGCAGGTGAGATCAGGCCTGGGTAAACTTTATATTGTCGAGATTTTTGAGGATTTATTCATTTTTGGAGTTGTAGACCTCGGCCTTGGGAGAGTTTTTATGGGGTTTTCAAGCACTTCATTGGGGTAAGTGTTCTTTACCCAAATCTTAGTATATTTCATTAATCCATTATTATCTTCGTCATTTTATTAGTGAATTAAGTTGGAAATTTGGGAAAAATTTGTAAGAATCTTTCAAAATATAAAATGAGGATTTGAAGGGCGATTCGATATCAGAATTTGATAATTTTGGTATGGTTGGAATCATATTAGATTACTCGGGTTTTGTGAATTTTATCGGGTTATGAGGTGCTAGCTCGAGGGTTGACTTTCGGGTTGACTTTTTACTTTTTGTTAATGATTGAAGCTTTATAATCCAAAATTGTTTCCAATGAGTTTTATTTGTGATTTGAAGTTCTTTTGGCTAGATTTGAATCGTCCGGATGTTATTTCACTTGAGAAGGTCATTTTGGAGTAACGATCTAGCTTCTTTGAGGTAAGTATCTTGCTTAACTTTGTGTGTGGGAACTGCCCATAGGGTTTGAGTCATATGTGCTAATTGTGTAATGTGAAGGCAGTATAGTAAAGTGACTAGTACGTGCTCGGGCTTATTTGTGATAATTTATCGTTTAGGGCTCTTAAGTTATTATTTTCATTAGATGTGAAGTTGTTTTGTCATGTTAAATCCCCCATTTACTACATTCACCATACTTATCTTATTTGGAATTAATTGCTTCATGTTCTACCCTTATTGCCGATTAAACACTTATGTGATATTGCCATGCAATCATTTCCATAATTGCTTATCCTTAATTGAAGTTATTATTATTTTTCTGCAATTGCCTATCCTTAATTGAAGTTATTATTATTTTTTTCGTAATTGCTTATCCTTAATTGGATTTGTTGTATCTCTTCTGTAATTGCTAAAACTTAAATGAAGTTTTGTATCCCTTTTCATTGTTGACTTATCCTCATGTCGAATCATTCATTCATGTTATCTCTCTTATCGTCGAATTGTAGTTTTGTGGAATCATTGTACACATTATCTCTTCCTTGTTGAGCTATTCTTGTTGAAACCATTATTCCCTATTGCGTCTTTCTTTGTGAGCTCGTTCTACTGTTTCTTTGTGTTATAAAGTTCCTGAGTTGATTTATTTGTCGTATTCTCGTGTTATTGTTGTTGTTGTTGTTGTTGTATTCTGTGTTTGATTGAATATATGAGTCCGCCAAACTATGTAGAGACCATGTCCTATATTAGTTTCCACAAATTATAATTGCACAACAGTAAGTAAATGACACAGGGAACTTTTACATGGAAAATTCCCGGCTTAATGGGATTAAAACCCACGACCTACACTTGTAGGATTTCAACTTCACTATGAGCAGCCTTTTAGATTACAACCTCTGCAACCTAGGAATTAAACTCTTAATTCCTCACTAACTTGTAATACACCTATTACAAAGACTTCAACACATGACTAACTCTAGTCACGACACAAACACTGAAGTTTATAGTTTACAAAGGTTTTCCTAATTAATTCTTATATACAAGCAAAGTAGTAATTATAATGAAGAATAATTACAAAGTTACAACTCAACTAAGGACATAGAAAGACATGTTGTAGGAACGGGTTCGTAGTAGTGATGTACTTTTGTTCTTGATGAACTTGAGAATTGTATACTTGATAATCAGATGTCTAGAGTACTTGAATAAATTCTCAAGTGTTCAAGATATGTTTTGTTGTAAGATTAATGTTCATACAACTTGGATGACATCACTTGAATGATGTAATCACCTAAGTGGTACAAGGTCCTTCCCAATGGAAGTGACTGTTACACTGTGTTGTACAGTTTGCGTGTATAGTGCAGGAGTCACTTTCCAGCTATGGAGAGCTTACTTCGTACTATTGCGAGGGGAACCCAAAGTCATATGTTCCTTGTGTTGATTCTTTATCTTCTGAAGTCACAACAACTCTCTCTAGCTTGAGTCAGATGTTTGAGCTGTGTACTGAGTGTGTATCAGGTTCCTTATATGGTTCTTGACAATAAGTTTGTTAGATCATCAAAACATGAAGTTATGGTATTTGAAACCTATCAATTTCCCCCTTTTTGATGATGACAAACTTAAAAATTGATAATCCTATACAGAGCCACAAAAACCAGATAATGAAGCAGGAACCTCACAAGTTGCCTCTGAGTTTGTGCTTCCCCCTTAATAAGTGCACTGCTTCTTCTTAATTCTCAATGTATCTTCCCCCTTTTGGCATCATTAGAAACACAAAAACAAGCAAATAACAGAAAGAAGTCTAGCGTATCTAACCCATGCAACTTGTGTGCACACAAACATGATATAAAATAGAAGTAGAGAGCAATAATTATTTGCAGCAAAAGAAGGAAAACTTGCAATAAAAGAATAGTTGGAATGTTTACAACGGGAGCAATACTAGTGATTTCCATGCACAAACCAAAAAAAAAAATCAAAAACAATTACCACACACATAATCAAAAACAATTACCACACACATAATCAAAAACACTTCAAAAAGAGATATATTGAAAACTGGTCACAGAGGGATATGCTTAGGGGACACTAGAAGAAGAGGCTTGGAAGAGGCGGCAAGAGTTTTGAGAACAAGATCCATCAGGGCATTGGCGGACATTTTCTCATCGAGCAGTTTCTCCTTCAGGTTCTCAACCTTTTGCTTGACATCAGCATTCTCCTTGGTCAGACGCACAACCTCTGAGTTCGAAGAACTGGAAGATCCTGGTGCCTCCTAGGCCTAACTGAGTTGAGTCTCCAATATCATATTTCGAGCCTTTAGCTTCCTAATCTCTTCAGTATCACGAGTCTGAGCATTAATGAGCTAAGAGATCTTTGAATTGATGCCTACGCCTCCACTTTTATCAATGCACTCACACTCCTCTAGTGTTGTCTTTGAGAAAGTTTGCTTCTTAGTTCCAACTTTTGGCTGTCCCAAAGGCACTATAAACTACTTGTACACTCGCGTGAGGAGAAATCCATACGGGAGACCATGGTTTCCATCTTTGAACTCTGCCACCTTCTGCATATGTTCAATCATTATACCGGGTAGATTAACAGTTTTGAACCCATCCAATGCTTCCATCAGAACCAAATTAGCCTTGGAGGTGATGGATCTCTTCTCAGCACGAGGATGCAGAACCTTGTTGACTAGCTCAAAGAGCAACTGATAAACTGGAAGCAATGCCTTCTTATGTACCCGCTCCCCCTGTTGTACCGTCCTTTCTTTCACAATGGCGTTCCGAAAGTTAGAGCTGCAAGCAACACGGACGGATGTTAAACCCTCAACAGGAACCTTGAGTATTTATCCCAGCACAACATAATCCATAACAATGTCGACTCCATTCACCAATGCACAGATGTGGTCTGATTCAACAGTAAAGAGGTCGGAATAAAAACTTTGTACCTCTTCCTCATATACGTAAGGGACATCCACATTAAATAAGTGTCCCAACTGTTGAAATCCACACATCTCAACCACTTGACGCATTCCGGCCATATCAAAATATTTCGGGGCAAAATTACGACCCCACAATACCTTTTGGTACCGCAATCTTTCCTTTCCAGAGATACTACCACCTTTCAACTATTATAAAGAATTGGGTTCTTCATCATCCGCCAATTTTCTTTTTATAGACTTCCCATGAGACTGAACTTTCTCACCAGACTTCACTTGCATGTTTTCACTAGACACTTCCACTTTCACTTCTTCAACTTGTCACTAACTTTAACATGTTTTACACTTTAACTCCTTACCAACATTTCACTGGTGTACCAACAACACTTTTAGAAGGACTCTCAGAATTTGAACGAGAAAGAGAGTGCTTCTTCCTCAAGGGGCTTCTTAGTTAAGGAAATTGGTTCCTCTATAGATCTTTCATCAACTGCAACAACTGGTATATCCTTATCAACTACCACTTGACCATCCTTGACTAGTCTTTTCTTCTTCCTACGACTCCTCTTACTGTTCTTGAGAGCAGACTCAAGAGCCTCCTTTTTCTGCAACCTGGTAGTAGGTCGCTTGGGAGGAGGTTTAGGAGTTGCCATTGGCTTTCTTACCCTAACAAACTCGCTCAGCACAACATCATCTAAATCCTCTTCATCACTAGACCTCATCACAGGAGGCACCACACTCAAAGGCTCAACATCAAAGTGAGGAGAAGGAGCAGGTTCGAAACTGACCTGGGATGACGATTCCTGACCTGTTTCCTTAGGAGAGGGGTAAGGTCCATCAAGTGGAGTCCCAGTAGTTTCTTCCTGTGCAGGCTGTTCAAAGAGCACAATTGTTCCTACCCCCACTAAAGGATGAGTCTCTTCCCCCTAAGACTCAGACACACCAGAGCTTTCTTCAACTATTACCCCCTTGGCAACAATAGAAGCATGTTTTCTATGGAATCCCTTTCTTGAGGTTCCATAGAAGCAATATAAGGAGAGGTAGATATACTTGTAGACTCACAACTTCCCACAGTAGCCTTAGCAATTTCTGGCCTGATTGATGAAACTTTTACTGCAGAGGGAGACTAACTCTATTTTTCTTCAGGAACTGAAATTTTCTCTTTATAATGGAGTTGATTTCATTTAAGAAAAAAAGAGAAACGGGTTATGAAATGGTGGGAAGTACATGGGAAGATGCAACTCTTCAGAGAGAAGTGAAAATATTTTGAAAGAAAAGACGTCACATATAGAAACTGAAAATTTGATGATGTGGCATTATTTTTGTTCCTTTTAAGACGCGTATGAGAAAATCAAAAGACTACTAACCTGTGTCACGTGAACTAGGTTATCTTGACCAGTTTTTGCAAAAAGTACTTAGCCCTGTTTTACCGCTCATGCATTGCCTCAGCAGCTTCTGTAATCATTATTCGTGTTTACCTGTAACGGTATAGAAAAGAGTTAGACTTGGCCAGAAAACACTTTAGCTAGTTTTACCTGTATGTGACTTTCATAGCCATGTGTTAGGAATCAGGTTCTCAGTTGGGCTTTATCAGCCCCAGCGCCAGCCGGTTTCTCTCAAAATGTTCTCTGCTCAGGACTTTGGTAAAGATGTCTGCGATTTGATCTTCTGTGCTGCAAAACTTCATAAAAATAAGCCCATTTTCAACGTTCTTTCTGAGAAAATGATGTCGCACATCAATGTGCTTGATTCTCTTATGTTGGACTAGATTTTTGGCCATATTGAGTGCACAACACTCATTGTACACTTCAAAGTCTTCCAACTGTTATTTGATCCGCAGTAGTTGAGCACATCAAGCTGCAACTGCAACATATTTTGCTTCAGCTGTTGAAAGTGCCATTGAATTTTGCTTTCTTGTGCCCCATGAGATAAGACATGAACCTAAGAAGTGAGCCATTCTAGATGTGCTTTTCCTGTCCACAAGATAACTTGCATAATCATCATCAGCATACCCAACAAGATTAAAATTGTCACCTGAAGGGTAATACAGGACCAGGTCCTGTGTTCCCTTAAGATATCTTAATATTCTTTTGGCAGCCTTCAGATGAGATTTTTTGGGATTTGACTGAAACCTTGCACTTAGTCCCACACTGAATACAATATCTGGCCTGCTTACAGTGAGATAGAGGAGAGATCCAATGATGCCTCTATACATGGTTTGATTCACATGAGAGCCAGATTCATCCATATCTAGGCGAGTAGCAGTGCCAATGGGAGTGTCAATCACTTCTGATGCTTCCATGTCAAACATTTTCAGAAGCTCCTTGATATACTTTTGCTGACTTATAAATGTTCCCTTTGTGGACTGCTTCACTTGAAGACCCAAAAAGAAATTCAATTCTCCCATCATGCTCATCTCAAACCCACTTCCCATGAGTTTTGCAAATTCCTCACATAGTGAATCTGTGTTGCCCCAAAAATGATATCATCAACATATACCTGAACAATGAGCAGGTTCATCCCTCGTTTCTTAGAAATAAAGTGTTGTCAATTTTTCCTCTTGCAAAGCCATTTTCTAAGAGAAATTTTGACAACCTTTCATACCAAACTCGAGGATCTTGCTTCAGCCCATACAACGCCTTGTCCAATTTGAACACATACTTAGGATGTTCATGACATTCAAATCTTGGAGGTTGCTTTACATAGACTTCTTCCTTTAGGAAGCCATTCAAAAATGCATTTTTGACATCTATTTGGAATATAATGAATTCCATATGAGATGCAAAGGCAATAAGGATTCTGATAGCCTCCATATGAGCAACTGGAGAAAAAGTCTCATTATAATCAATTCCTTCCTCCTGATTGTAGCCTTGGACCACTAGCCTAGCCTTGTTTCTTGTTGTATTTTCAAATTCATCAAGCTTATTCCTGAATACCCACCTGGTCCCAATAATGGTACGATCTGTAAGTTTGGGGTACCAGGTGCCATACCTTGTTCCTCTCGAATTGATGAAACTCTTATTGCATATTGTGATCCAGTCTGCATCTTTCAAGGCTTCCTTAATATTTTTGGGTTCTATTTGGAAAAGAAATGTTGAAAAGGCAAGTGTATTTCTGGATTTTGATCTGGTTTGAACTCCTAAATCCAGAGGAGTGATTATATAATCAAGAGGATGTGAGTTCTTGTGCTTCTAGTGTGGCACTTGAATTTCATTTGTAGGGGATCTGGGCAGGCCTGGTTGATTTTCTTGCATGCTTCTTTCTGCTACCAGTGGAACACCTTGAACTGCATCAACCACTCTATCTTCAGCTTCAGTGGTTGTGATTGTAGAACCAGGTTCCTCTCCAACATATGAGGAAGAGGTTGCATTGTCTTCACTTGTCTCCTTGACATGGCTCATCATGTCTGCCTTTCCATTTGCCATGTCAATCACCTCTCCTAGAACCAGTTGAGGCTCTCCATCTTGATCATCTTTCTTGTTCTTCTCACATGAGAGATAAGACACGTCAAAAACTACATGCACACTCTCCTCAACACACTGAGTTCGTTTGTTGTATACCTTGTAGGTTTTGCTTTGAGAAGAATAACCCAAAAAGATTCTTTCATCACTCTTGGCATCAAATTTTCCAAGCTGATCATCTTCATTGTTGAGAACATAACATTTTCATCCAAATGTTCTCAAGTGAGTCAGCTTGGGATTCCTTCCATTCAGCAACTCGTAAGGAGTTTTGTTCAAGAGAGATCTGATCATGCACCTATTGACCAAGTAGCAAGCAGTGTTGATAGCTTCTGCCCAAAAGTTCTTAGAGATCCCACTATCGATCAACATTGTTCATGCCATATCTTCAAGAGTTCTGTTCTTCCTCTCCACAACTCTATTTTGTTTTGGTGTTCTTGGGGCAGAGAAGTTACGGGTGATGCCATTTTCGTTGCAGAATTCATCAAACTTTGCATTATCAAATTCTGTTCCATGATCTGATCTAATGCATGCCACTCTTGATTCCATCTTTACTTCAACCTTCTTCACAAAGACTATAAATACCTAAAATATCTCATCCTTGGTTATGAGGAATAGAGTCCAAGTGAATCTGGAGTAGTCATCAACTATGACAAAAATGTATCCTTTTCCTCCCCTGCTTGGCACCCTCATTAGTCCACAGAGATCCATATGAAGAAGATCAAGTGGTTATTGAGGTGTTGACATCATTTTTGGGCTTAAATGAAGATTTTACATGCTTTCCTCTTGCGCAGGCATCACACACTCTATGCTCCTTGAACCTTGACTTGGGAAGATCACGAACCAGGTCCTTCTGGACCAGCTTATTCAGTAGAGAGAAGCTTGCATGCCCCAACCTTCGGTGCCATAGTTCAACATCATCATCAACTGCTTTCAGGCAGCCCAGATCAAAACTTTGTAAAGACTCAAAATCTGCAACGTAGATGTTCTTGTATCTTTAGCCACAAGAACCACTTCACCAGTTACAAGGTTTGTAACTGTGCATATCTTGGAAAATAACTCTACCTTGTTTCCTTTATCACATATTTGAGAAACACTCAAGAGACTGTACATGAGACCATTGACATAGTACACGTTCTCAATTGAGTGAGTGAGTGAGAGATTTTCCAATTTTTCTAACACCAAGAATGTACCCCTTTTTCCCATTTCCGAAGGATACACTTCCTCCTTGCAGGGATTTCAATGAAAGAAAGTCCATGGTACTTCCAGTCATGTGCTTTGAACAACCATTGTCCATGTACTACTGCTGGCTGCTTCTTTCATTGCTCCCTGCACAAGGAAATCATGGGTTAGATTTAGGAACCCAAACAAGTTTGGGTCCCTTGTAATGAGGAAAGGGATGAATGAGTGCTCTTTTAGTCCATGCAGGTAATATGCGTTTTCTATGAGTGGCACCAAGTCCTCTATCATTAGTTACTTATTCAGCAAAAACTTTGTTCTTCTGAAGAGACTGAACCTTGGCCTTGCAATTTCCTTTAAAAGGCCCATTGTTACCACAGTGGTTACATAGCCAGTTATCGGGTACAGTGGCATACTTGCTATAAGGTTTGTAGGGAGTTTTCTCCCTTTGAAATCCTATTCCTTGCCTGTTTTCACCATTGTTAACATACATGGCAGTAATAGCATCAGAGGACCAGGTCCACTTAAGAGACTTTTCAAGATCATTTTTTACTCTTTCTAAATCTACCTGAAGCTGTCTATTTTTCTCAAGTTCAGCACACAATCTAGTTTTTACCAGATTCAACTCATTCACAAGCTTAATGTGTGCCTCACTCGCAACTTCTTTTCCTTTTTCAGGATTTCCAGGCCTACTTTCAATTTTAAGTTCCTCTAATGTTTCCTTTAGGTCTACTACCACCACTAAAAGATCATCTCTTTCTTTCTCAATGATAGCAACTTTCTCAATTAAGGCTTCCTTTTCTTTATTAAAATTCTCAATGGTTTCTTTAAATTCAACCACTACCACCATTAGATCATCTCTTTCGTATTCTATTCTAGTGATTTTCACAGCTAGAACCTCCTTTTCATTTTTTAGATTGTCTATTGTCTCCTTCAAATCAACAACAACAACTACCAGGTCATCTATGGTTTGTTCAACATCTCCTAGTTCCATAGTTAAAGAATCCTTATCATTTATAAGACTATGATAAGCATCAATTAATACATTTGCTAATGACATGAGCATTTTAGCAGGGTAGGATTTCAGATTTCTCTGAACATCCAGAAAGTTTACCTCATCATTGTCGTCATCTTCATCGTCATCTAGTTGAGCCATAAAAGTGAAAATTGAATCATACTCGGTTGTTTCACTTTCCACTGCCATCATTGAACTATCACCAGCATCAGTTTCTTCTTCAGACTCACTGGAGGAGTCTCCCATGCTGCAAGAGCTTGCCTTACAACAATGTCAATGACGTTCTTTCTTTTGAAGCGTTTATCAGGAACCGGGTTCCTCTTGGCTGCTTTGTCAGATTTGTGCTTGAAATGTTCTTGCTTCAGGGGGCAGTCCTTGATGAAGTGTCCTGGATTTCCACACTTATGATATAGGTCACAATTCTTTGGCTTTCTAGAACTGCCCCTCTTAGGGATACCTCCATTCCTGCGAACCATTTTCTGAAATCTTCTAGTCAAGTATGCCATGTCACTATCCTCATCACTTGAGACATTGTTTTTTGTCTTGAGAACCGGGTTCTTCTCCCTCTTTGGTTCTATTCTCTCACTGTCCTTCATCTTCCTCCTTTCGTAGGTCTTCAGATTTCCAACCAGCTAGTCTATTGTCAGTGCCTGCAAATCCTTTGCCTCAATGATAGAATTCACTTTACTTTCCCAAGAGCTGGGCAGCACGCCGAGGATCTTCCTCACAAGCTTGTTTCTTGGAATGATTCCACCAAGAGAGTGTAGCTCATTTATGATGGAAGTTAATCGAGTGTTCATATCCTGAATGGATTCATCGTCCTTCATTCTGAAGAGATCATACTCAATGGTGAGCATGTCAATCTTGGATTGCTTTACTTGAGTGGTTCACTCGTGAGCAGTTTGTAGAGCTTCCCATATTTCTTTAGCAGATTGACAAGCGGACATCCGGTTGTATTCATCAGGACCTATTCCATAGAATAAAATTTTCATAGCACGAATTTTTTTCTCAATAGCTTTTCGATTAGTGTCGTTGAAGTCCGTCCTCGTCTTAGGAAATGTTACGGCTGGATCTCCAACCTTATTTGTAGGGACAAAGGGACCATCACAAATGACGTCCCACAGCTCGGAGTCTTCAGCCATGAAAATTTCATGCATCCTTGTCTTCCACCACCCAGAGTATTGGCCATTGAACCTAGCTGGACTGTAAGTGGACTGACCTTCTTCGAAGTTTGGTGGAGAATCCGTGAGGATCCTTTCTAGGTGTTAATATGATAGAAAGAACCCACTCTATACCAATTGATAGAATATATGAGTCCACCAAACTATATAGAGACCAGGTCCTATATTAGTTTCCACAGATTATACTTGCACAACAATAAGTAAATGACGCAGGGAACTTTTACGTGGAAAATTCCCAAAATTAAAAACCACGACCTACACTTGTAGGATTTCAACTTCACTATGAGAAACCTTTAAATTAAAACCTATGCAATTTAGGAATTAAACTCTTTATCCCTCACTAACTTGTAATACACCTATTACAAGCGACTTTGCAATACACCTATTACAAAGACTTCAACACATGACTAACGCTAGTCACGACACAAACACTGGAGTCTATGGTTTACAAAGGTTTCCTAATTAATGCTTCTATACAAAAAAATTAGGGATTACGATGAAGAACAATTACAAAGTTACAACTCAACTAAGGACATACAAAGACTTGTTGTAGGAACTGATCCCTAGTAGTGATGTACTTTTGTTCTTGATGCACTTGAGAATTGTATACTTGATAATCAGATGTCTAGAGTGCTTGAATAAATTCTAAAGTGTTCAAGTGATGTTTTTTTGTAAGATTAATGTTCATACAACTTGGATAACATTACTTAAATGATGTAATCACCTAAGTGGTACAAGGTCCTTCACCAATGGAAGTGATTGTTGCACTGTGTTGTACTGTTTGCGTGTACAGTGCAGGTAGCCACTTTCCAGCAGTGGAGAGTTGACTTCGTACTATTTCCATGGGAACCCAAAGTCATCAGTTCCCTGTGTTGATTCTTTATCTTCTGAAGTCACAACAACTCTCTCTAGCTTGAGTCAGATGTTTGAGCTGTGTACCAAGTGTGTATCAGGTTCCTTATCTGGTTCTTGACAATAAGTTTGTTAGATCATCAAAACATAAAGTTAAGGTATTTGAAACCTATCAGTGGTTTTGAGTTGAGGGCTATGTGTGGTTGTGATATTGAAACTGTTTGAGGAAATTTTGTGGCATATGGGCACATATTGTGAAAGCCATTTTATTGAGTTGTTATGTTTTGGAACACGTTTTATTGTTGGGAGGATTATTTGGGTGTTTGCATGAGGTATCTGCCGTGTTATTGTTACTATTGATAAGATGCGGTGGTATAAGATCTGAGTGTTGAAACACATGAGGTGAGATAAGGTGGGCTTGATACGCGTGACTAGTAGGAGAACTACTAGAAGCCATGCAGTGTGATAGGGTGGACTAAAAAGCGGGGTGTTATTTCAGGGAAAATGATTTTTAAAACTAAATATAAAGGCTTCCGCGGTGATAGAAGGAAATATTGTGATTCATTTTTTGATATGAGACTATAAGGTGGTACCTCGGTAGTGGCTCTTGTTGACATTTTCCCATTCTTTTGTACCTACCTTTGATTGTTGTTTCCTTAGCATACTATTAATTGTCTTTCTCTGGGTTACACTATTTGCTTAGTTTTATGTAGCTAATCTTGTTGTACTATTCATTTTTTCAATTTCATTGCTGTCTTTATTACACTATATATTTTGTGGTGTTCATTTATTATGTGCCATTCATTGTCTCCATTCTTACTTGTTGACTTCAATTGTGGTAGAACACTTGCACAAGCATACACATAAATAAATCACCCGTATCGGTCTAAGAAGATCAATCATGATATTTTGACCATTTACATGTACTCATGTGTACTTGCCTTATGTGTGAGAGTTATCCTATTGGCACGTGAGTTGTTCGTGTAGTCATGAGTCATCCTTATTGTTGGAATGTGTGTGGTCCGTGCGGATATTAGATAATGTCACCCCCTTGGCATGTGAGTCGTCCATGCAATTATCAGTTATAATATGGGCACAAGATGTCAAGTGATTAGGGTTCACGAATTGATACCCGTGGTTTATTATTTTGGGTTTGGTACCTCATGGAAATTCTTGGATAAAAATGGCGTGAAAGAGGTTGTTCCTACTGAGTTGTCACTTGTTTTCCTTTATTTGGTTTCACCGGATTGAATTGTGTTCAACTTACTCTACAATGTTATTACCTGTTGTGTCTCGTTCCTAACTGTTGCTTTTAGTCCCTATTACAAATATTGTATTATTATTGTCATCATGCCCAGCTTTATATTGATATTGTTCCCTGTTAGTTCTACATTTATACGTGTTCAGGCTGTTTAGTCTAGTGGGTGTCTTGACTGTTCCTCGTCACTACTCTACCGAAATTAGTCTTGATACTTATTGGGTACCGTTGTGGTATACTCATACTAGGCTTCTAAGCATTTTTTTGCAGATCCAGGTGCCTCCGATTTCGTCGATTATTAGCTAGCTGGTCGAGCATTGATGTGGAGACTCAAGGTAAACATTCCACCGCGTTTGCATACCTTAGAGTCACCTTGTAATAACGTACTTGTAATGTTTAATTCTATTCCGAACAGTTGTACTTAGGGATTTTCTAGTACACTCAGTAGTGCTTATGACTTATACTACCTGTTTTGGGATATTATACTGTAATTAGGATAATTGGTTTTACTATTGAAATTTTAGTTTCATGCTTCGTAGTTGTTCTGATTAAATTATTTCTTTAATTTAGTAAGTGTTAGGCTTACCTACTCTTAGAGTCTAGGTGCCGTCAGAACATTCGACGGATGGAAATTTGGGCCGTGGCAAGTTGGTATCAAAGCTCTAGGTTCATAGGTGGTATGAGTCATAAATGAGTTTAGTAAAGTCTTGCGGTTCTGTACGCAGACGTCTCTACTTATTTTCTAGAGGCTACGAAACTCTTAGGAAAATTTCACTTCTTTCATTCCTATCGTGCGAGTTTATTGATCTCGGAGTTGAGCCTTTTTCATTCTATTCTCCCACATATGGTGAGAACACGAGCGGCAGTCACTGATGATGCTGCCTCTAGAATCGGTGTTGCTAGGGACCGGGGCAGGGGCAGAGATAGAGGCCTAGGAGGAGCACGTGCCGCAACTAGAGCACGTATTAGGGCAGCAGTTGAGGAGCCGCCAATAGCTCTTGTTGAGGGACAGGAACCGGAGAGGAGACTTTAGCACAGTTCTTGAGCATGTTTGGTACATTGGCTCAGGTGGGGTTGATTCCGGTTGCACCAGCTACTTCACAGATAGGGGGAGGAGCTCAAACTCCTACCACCTGTACTCCAGAACAGTGAGTCTACGTTGGTCAGGTTCTAGGTGTCATGCTGACACAACCTGTTATCCCAGTTCAGCCTGTGGTTAGGGCAGCAGCAGCTGAGGAAAAATAGCTTAGACTTGCGAGGTTCAAGAAGTGTTACCCACTCATTTTCAGTATTTTGTCTTCAGAGGATATGCATGGGTTCCTAGGGGAGTGCTACCGTATTCTCCACACTATGGGTATTGTGGAGACGAGTGGGGTTTCTTTTACTACGTTTCAGCTTAAGGGAACGGCATGTCAGTGGTGGCGAGCATATGAGTTGGGTAGTCCAGTCGATGCATCTTAACTTTTATGGACTCAGTTTTCAGAGGTGTTCTTGAGAGAGTTTGTTCCCCAGACTCTTCAGGAAGCATGGCACGCGGATTTTTAGCATCTACGCCGGGACACTATGTCGGTGTCAAAGTATGCCATTAGATTCAGTAGTTTGTCCAGACAGGCACCTTCTTTGGTTTCTACAGTCAGAGAGAGAGTCTGCAGGTTCATTAAGGGGCTCAATCATGATTTTTGGTTCAACATGGCTCAGGAGTTTGAGTCGAATGTTACATTTCAGCAGGTAGTAGAGATGGCTCGCCAATTGGAGGGCATGCGAGGTCAAGAGAGATAGGGCAGGGAGGCTAAGATGCCTCATAGACCGGGAGGATCTACCAATCCCTATTTTGGAGGCGGGGTACGGCATGATAGACGTTTTGTAGGTTAGACAGTTCAGTTTTCACTTCACGCTTCGCACGGTGTTTTCAGGTACCCATGGGTTCGGGGTACCCGTACTGGACAACTTCCACAGCCACCCTAGCGGAGAGGTTGCTTTGAGTGTGGATATACCAGTCACATGCTGAGAGATTGTCCCAGACTCCGAACAGATGTGTCAAAACGGGGTACATAGGCTATGAGTTCTGCTCTAGTTGCTGATATCCCTTCACCGCCAGCTTGGGGTGCAGGTCAGGTAACTAGAGGGCGCTCAAGAGGGTAGGTCCGTCCCGTTGATGTATTTTCCTTTAGTTGGTTTCACCGTATTGAAATGTGTTCAGCTTACTGTACAATGTTATTACCTGTTGTATCTCGTTGCTAACTGTTGCGTTTTGTCCCTATTACAAACATTGTATTATTATTGTCATCATGCCCAACTTTATATTGATATTGTTCCCTGCTAGTTATACATTTATACTTGTTCATGTTTTTTATCCAGTGGGTGTGTTGACTGTTTCTCGTCACCAATCCACATAGGTTAGTCTTGATACCTACTGGGTACCGTTGTGGCATACTCATACAATGCTTTTGCATATTTTTGTGCAGATTCTAGGTGCCTAGGATATTGTTGATTATTAGCTAGTTGGTCGACCATTGCTGTAGAGACTCATGGTAAACCTATCATCGCATTCGCAGGCCTCGGAGTCACCTTCTGATATAGTACTTGTACTACTTAATATTATTCCGAAGAGTTATATTTAGGAATTTTCTAGCAAACTCAGTAGAGCTTATGACTTGTACTATCGGTTTTGGGGTATTTTATTGTACTTAGGATCATTGGCCTTTTGTGCTTCTACTTATTTTATGGACTATAGGTTAAGGATATTCTTGGTAAGAAGAAAAATCAAAACTGCTTGTACTTCTACTTTTGGGAAGAAGCTATTTTTTCTGCTTCTCAGAAACTGCTTATTCTTCTTTCCAAAAGTACTTTTTTCTCCCGAAAAAGCTTGATCAAACACCTCAATTTCTCTTGAGAAGTTTGGCCAAACAAGTTATGAGTGTTGGGAAACTTGCATAAATCATTTCTTTGGAGTGATCTTGTAAGGTTATTTTCTAGGGGTATTGAGACTAACTAGAGTATTTACTCTAGTTTTGTAATCTCTTTTGTACTCTTATTGGTGTGGTAAAATTGTTCATATTCGTGTGTGGACATAGGTTATTGACATAGGAGGTACCTGAATCTACATAAAAAATGTGCAGAAGTGTAGCATGAGCACACCATAACGGTACTCAATAAGTGTCAAGCCTAACCTTGGTAGAGTAGTGATGAGGTCAGGTCAAGGCCCTACTATAAATTAAAGACTGAACAAATGTAAGGTTGTGTAATAATGTCAGTAATAAAATTAAAACAACAAATAACATATCAAGGTTAGCTACACGGAACTAATATTATATGTGCAACACGGAGAAAACAATTAAAAATATGCTAAGGAAACAACAACCAAAGATAAGTACAAAAATAGAGAAACACCAACAAGAGTCACTACCGAGGTACAACTTCGTAGTCTCAAATCACAAGAATGAATCACAAGCTTTCCTTAAATCACCGCGGGGCCTTTGCAATTAGTTTTGTAAATTATTTTTCCGAAATAGCAATCCGCGTTTTAGCCCACCTTATCACACCGCATGACATCTAGTAGTTTCCCTACTAATCACGCGCACTAAGCCAATCTTATCTCACCGCATGCGTTTCAACCCCAATGTCTTATACCACCACATGCGTATCAATATCATAATGTATCACTAATCGCACATCAAGCATCCAATATCATAACTTGCCAGAGAAACCAAACAACAACACTATTTTCACGGCGAAGAGCCCATGGCTCAACCACAACACAAAGGTCTCAATAATAATAACAGAAAATGAATAACTCAACCGAATGGTATTTCACGACTTAACACTTTGCCTCAATGTGAATCACGACATTTATATCTCAATACCAAATTCAACAACCAGATATTCCAAAATTTAACAACTACAAGTAAAGGATTCAACGATTAAATAATGAATACGGAATAAGGGAAACAAGAACTTCAACTAAACATGTAGAGCAATTAGTAAGTAAGAGATAACACAAGTAGACATGTGAAAATAGACTAGAAATGATGACTATAACATGTTAAGGTAACTCAATTAGGGGATAAAAGGAATCTACATAGCTAAAATGGGTAATTTTCATATTTATCCCATGTACACACTCGTCACCTTGCGTACACGACTTCCATATATCATAATTATCACAACCAACACAAATCCTAAGGGGTAATTCTCCCACACAAGGTTAGGCAAGTAACTTACCTCGAAACATGCTAAATCAATCCACAAGGCCTTTCCTTTGATTATCCAACTTCGAACTTCTCGAATCTAGCCAAAACAACTTCATACCTTAAATATAAACTATAGGAAGCTAATTTGAATAATAAAGTTATGATTTTTGTAAAGAAATAAAAAGTCAACCCCGGCCCCCGTCTAGGAGCCATACAAGAATTACTAAATTCGACCTCAAATCATCTTTCAAAACTCAAAAATTTAGTCTAGAAAGTTTCTACCATTTTTTCCCAAATTTCCAACTCAAATCTTTAATTAGATGATGAAAATAGTAATAAATTCATAAAATATAGACCAATTCGGGTTAGAATAGCTGAAAAGTAGTCGCAAAGTCTAATTTTTCGACTACATTCTGACTGTATTGGTATACTCGGAACATGATATGACGAAAAATGATTTTTGACTACTGTGCTCGGAAATTTCTACCTTTTTTTTACTTCGTGTTCGACCACAGTAGTCGAAAACATTAATTCACGGAATTTTCCGCCAAATTTTATGACAACTATAGTCGAATCGAAACTGTTGTCGGTAATATTCATAAAAATTATAAAAATATAAGTTAATATTTTACGACTACTGTAATAAAAAATTTTCTACTACTGTTTTGTAGCCGAAATTAGTAGTCGGAGAAGAGCATTTTTCTGGTAGTGTAATAAATTAAGATGATATCCGTACAATTCAAAACATCTTAAACGTCTTATTTTGGGGATGCTATTATTGAGTATAATGTTATAGTCTTACACTACTCAAGTTTTGAAGTTTTACATGTTGATTTTCAATTGTAATTCCTATTTTACTTAATGGTTCTATAGTTTCTCTATTGTTTCAGAATAAGGATGTGTATTGATGATCCAACTTCGAACTGCTTGAATCTAGCCAAAACAACTTCATACCGTAAATATAAACTATAGGAAGCTAATTTGTATAATAAAGTAACGATCTTTGCAAAGAAATAAAAAGTCAACTCGGGCCGCGTCTCGGAACTATACAAGAATTACTCAAATTCGATCTCAAATCGTCTTTTAAACTCAAACTTTTAGTCTAGGAAGTTTCTACCATTTTTTCCCCGAATTTCCAACTCAAATCTTTAATTAGATGATGAAAATAGTAATAGATTCATGAAATATAGACCAATTCGAGTTAGAATCACTTACCCCAACGATTTCATTGAAAAATCCTTGAAGAATCGCCTCACACCGAGCTCTCTAGGTCTAGTTTATGAAATATGAGATAGAACCCTCGTTGAAATTTAAGTTCTGCTACCAACTGATTTCTTCTTAGCGAACGCGAAAAATGTCTCGCATTCGCGAAGCATAGAATGTTGTTGCCCAAATTCCTCTTACGCAAATGTGAGATCCACTCACGAACGCGATGACCAAAGATCCAAAGCTTAGGGATCGCGAAGCCCCACTCGCAAACACGTAGACCAAACCCGTGGGGTCCTCCAGCCTCCCTTTCTTCTTCGCGAATGTGGCTCTCTTCCTGCGATTGTAGTGCACAACCCATTGACCCTTCGTGAATGTGTGGCTATCTTCGCGAACGCGAAGTGTAAATCTCCAGCAATCCTTGAAGACTCTACGCGAACACGGGAAAGCCTTCGTGAACGTGTAGAAGGAAACCAGACCTGTAGAGAAACCAGAACTGCAGCAATCCTTAATGTACCGCAATGCGCCGAACATGGTCCGAGTTACACCCGAGGCTCCCGGGACCTCAATCAAACATACCAACAAGTCCTAAATATCATATGAACACGCTCGATGAGTCAAATCACATCAAAAACACTAGAACCGCAAATCGCGCATTCATTCAAGCCTAAGAAACTTATGAACTTTCGAATTCCAAAACTAATGTCTATTCATAGCAAAACAACTTCTATTGACTTCACATTTCGCACACAAGTCATAATTGACATGATAGGCCTATTCCAACTTCCGGAATCGAATTCCGACCCTGATATCAATGAAGTCAACTCCCTTTCAAACTTTCAACTTTTCAACTTTTGTCAATTCTCACCGAAACGGTCAACGGACCTCCAAATCAACATCCGGACACACTCATACGTCCAAAATCACCATACGGAGCTATTAGAACCATCAAAACTCCATTTTAGAGTCGTATACACAAAAGTCAAACTACAGTAAACTCTTTCAACTTAAAGCTTCAACGCAGGGACTATTTGTCCCGTTTCATTCCAAAACTCACTCTAAACCAAAACCAAACATCCCGGCAAATCACATAATCACAACATAGCATAGATGAGGCAATAAATAAGGGATCGGTGCTAAAATACTCAAAAAATGACGGGCTGAATCGTTACAGGTAGATGTAATAAAAATAAAAAGTCGTTATTATCCTTGAAGTGAAAGATGGAATATTATAAAAACCAGTTGGGCAACTAACTAGATTACTTTAAGCAGTCTGTGATAGCAATTATACATTTTAATGAAGAATTTAGTTTGGTCTTCTTACAATATGTTTTCCATTGTGTATATATCAAATGAGATGATGCGATAGTTACATTACTAACTACTTGTCACAACCCATTTCCCACAATAGGCCGTGATGGCACCCAACGTCGCGGCTAGACAAGCCAACAGTGAACTATCCATTAAATATCCATTTTAATATTGTTAAAGTCATTGATTTTATTTAATAAAGAAACAAATAGTAGGTGACCGTAGTAATGTAAAACATAAAATAAACATAAGAGTGAAGTAGTGAATTTAAAAATTAAAAACGATGAATATCTACTAGAATCTCCCAAAACCCGGTGTCACAGGTGCACGAGCAAACTCGTAGAATATACAAAACATCCTATACTACTACCTGGAGTAAGATAGACAAAAAAAATAAATACAATTAGGAAGAGACTACGGGTGTTGCAGAACGGAGCATAGGAAGCAACTCACCACTAAGTCACCGGGTAGCAGGGGTGTACGCATGACTGGCCACCAGATGCACCTACCTCAGATCCTGCATGATTAGTGCAGAAGTGTAGTGTGAGTACATAAATAACATATACCCAGTAAGTATTCAGTCTAACCTCGAAGAAGTAGTGACGAGGGTTCAACATCGACACTTACTAGAGGTCAATAAATAAAGTGTAGAAATCATAAGTAGGGATGAAATACAATAATAACAGTGAAATAAGAAAATACTAATTAATAATTTTTTAACATAATATCAATTTAAAGTATCCAACTATTACATGCCAAGTCTTTAACACATAAAAGCCACCAAGTAATTTTTCAAGTCTCTGATCAAGAAAGAAATATCAAGTATAATCGGACTCGGAACAATATCACGCACGATCTATGTCGAGGTCGTAATCCGATCTATAATAGTGTGTAGCATTGTCGAAGGTCGACTGACGCTAACCATAGATGTATCTAACATACTGCCGAGGCATTCGGCCCGATCCAGAGGAATGGTGAAAACTCTACATACTCTGATCAACGACTACTACATACTTAAAGAAGACATAATTTTCGCTAACAATCAGGTATTTTGCTAAAGCTCAAAGTAATGAAGCTCGGTATTTTAAAATACTTTATCCAATTTCAACTATAAATTTGAGTAATTAAACTAACAACTTGGGTACAAATAGTACAAGCAATACATGGTAAGTCCTAAGTCTACCCGGACATAAGCAAGATTTTTGCTACGTACGGATTCTCGTCACATCGTGCATGCTGTCACGACCCAAAATCCATTAAAGGTCGTGATGGCGCCGGACACCACTGTCATACAAGCCAACACTAAATAGTTAAATAAATTCTCATTTTAATATTTTTGAAATCATTTCTTTTCATTACATTAAATAGCAAATAATGGACTTCCACTGAGTAACAAAATATCTTTAACAAATTCAAAATAAAATGAATACGTCCCCTATTCATCCCAGAACCCGGTGTCAAAAGTGCATGAGCAATTTCTAGAAAATAAGATGTAATAAAATAATATGTCCGGGATACAATTGTACAGTAGAGGAAGTGCAATACAATACTCTGAAGGAGACTCTACTGGCCGCGGTCGTCTCGAGATCTTCACCTAAGTCCCCGTATCTCCCATGCCGCTGCGCCGACTGGCCACTAGACATATATGTGCATGTGCAACAAAAATCACAACAAGTGTTAGTATGAGTACAAAAATAACGTGTACCCAGTAAGTATCCCGCCTAACCTCAAAGAGGTAGTGATGAGAGGTCGACTCCGACACTCACTAGTGGTCCAATAATATCAGGTACAGTAAAGGAATGAATAAATATGATGGCATGCGAATCGCATTAATCAACTCATGGCCCAGGACGTCATGGTTCAAGGACGTCATCCTCAACCGTCCGAAGACAACTCTCATGGTCCGATGGGAATCTGCATCATGTTTAAATTTTTGCACAAATATATGCTCGTATTATCTCTATTTGCAGGTGACCCGGCAAGCAACTGCTATCCCAACTGGAGTGATCCCGCTCCAGTTCCCTCAACTGTATCAAACCTGACCTCTCTCATGAACCATTCATTCACCTATCCCTAGATATTGCGTCCTTCTTGCAATGACTTCACCGGTATATCTCACCGATGAATCCGGAACTACATACGGCCTGATTCCTGTAAAACCAGAGATATGTAAGCAGCTCAGAAGCCAGGGTGCGGCCTAAATCTCTCTAACCATTTCGCTCGGTCAAAATTGGCCATCATATCTTTACCCGACAACTCTTTCATCCTTTCCGGGTAAAGAGGGGCAGCTGTTGATACCCAATTTCTTTCAAAATACTTTTAACTGCATATATACCTTCAAAATCATGCATTTGTAGTAAATGGTATTTTTCCATAATTTTTCTACATTTTTATTAATTTGTCCAGTATTTTATTTCCAATAAATAATTATAAAATTGCACAAATGATTTCAAAGCCATTTTCTTGATTTAATTTATTATTTATGGTCCTATTAAGACCAAATTATTCCATAAATAGCCAAATTGGCACCTTTTGGCTATAATTTCAATGACTTTGCAATTATAGCCCATGCATATAATTTTGTACTATTTTTTACCAGAAATTAGTCTTTTGTATTTTGAAATACTAAATAGTCATTTTTTTGAAATATTTCTATGTATGAAATTTATTTTTATAATTAGTAACTATTTTATAAATTATTTTTTAATTAATTTATCTTGGGTTTAACGAATAGCCAATTTTTATTTCAATCCTAGCCCAAAGACCCCAGGCCCAAAAACCTAAATCCTACCCGAACCAATCCCCCAAAATCCTAGACGTTGATAATTTTTTATCAACGGTCCAGGTTTATTCTTTCCTTAATTAACCTAATGAACTACCCCCAAACCCCTCATTCCCTCTCACCCTTTCCGCCGTCATCCCTCTCCTTCTCTCTCAAACCCCCTCTGCCCTAACCCTAATCTCCCTCGCCGTGTTCGCTTGCCATCAACCATGGTGGTTCCTCACCACCGTGAGGGCTCTCATGGCTCTCTTATGCCGGTATTACTTGTCTCTAAGGCCCTCAAGGGACGAGGGTCGGTCCACTCACGCCTTGGGCATGTTCTTGCCTGTTTCAGGCCGCCATGACTCGATTTTGAGTAAGATCTTTTATTTTTGCCTAAACCTATGGGTATCTAAGCCGGTATCTTCATCTCTGCTTTATTTTTACGAAAACGTACTTTCATCTCTTGAACTTCTCAGATCTGTACAGATCTGAGATGGATCGAACTATTTTTCGCTTGTTTTTATGAAAACCCTTTTGATTTTCAAGTGTCTTTTCATTTCTTCCTAACTAGGGTTTCCTTGAAAATGTTTTATTCAAAACGTTTTCTGATTTTAAGTGCTTATTCTCTGATTCTTATGTGTTTTAATCGATTATAACTAGTTTATGTTAAAACCCCTAATTTTTGACAATATGTTTGGATTCTGAGTCAATTCGTGTTATTTGATACATAACTTTGTTCTGTACTTTGATTCATATGACTTCTCCTTCATTTAATTTGAATGCCTTATGATTTTACCCTAGTACGTCTCTATTAGGGGTTTTGATTTGATTTCTCGACTGATTTCTGTGTGTTTATGAAATTGTGTTTAGCCTATTTGTTTGTTTGTGGAAACCTATAATTTCTTCCCTTAAATCAGTACTATTTTGAATTTATGATTCACCGATTTTCTCTGTTAAGGATCTGCATGCCTAAGTCTTGCCTATTTCTATTATTACGACCCTAATTAGTCGTTCTTGCCTTATTTGATTGCTGTATATTTACTGATTCTTACATGATTCTTCCCTTAAATTAGACCCCTGATTTATTTATTCTGAATTCCTTTATTTGGTCTATTTTGAACTTCTTTCCTTAATTAGACTACTATTATTATTGTTTGGTCAATTGTCCTTAATTAAAGGAGTCTAATCTCAACTCTTTATGTGATTGATTCAGTGATTCCCTAAATTGTTGAGTACTGATTTCCTTTACTTTATTCTGCTCTGCTCTTAACTACTATATATACTCTTCTCTATTCTCACTTCTAAAAGACGGACACTAGTTCAAAAACTCTCTCTTACACTTAAAGCTTTCTACTCTTTCTTTTTACTTGCTACTTCTATTGAACTAGCCAGCTGTAAGCCAAGGCTAGTTATTGCATTACACCGCTCTACATTTTGTGTCTACTCTCCTTAACTGGTATGTTCTGATTCAATTCAAGTTCCAAACCCTATCTATTCTATTATTGCTTTAGTTCACTGATTCCTAGTTCTGTTCTTGTTTACTATTTGGCTATTCAATATGCAGCTAGCATGTTTAAATCTCTGTTTCACTTAGCAGATATTAGTTTTGTCCTAATTCAACTTATGACCAACATGTCTCTGAACCTGGCTAGTTCCTTTGTAGTATGTCTCAACCTAACTCGACTCCATTTGTGTATGTTTGAATGTTTGTCTATTTGTTTACTCAGTTTCTGGTATGAATCTGTTTTGCAAAAATAATTTGTTACCTCAAGTAGTGCGGATTCTATGCTTAACTCTGTTAGTACAACTATGACCTCAACTGTCTGTTCTGAAATTCATATACTTGTGCTATGTCTGCATTATTAGCTATTCCCTAATCCTATAAACTCCTTAAAAAGGCTTATGTGCTACTGTTTTTATGTGTTTCACTGTGTGTGTTGTATACATCCCCAACTCCCAATACCCATGTGTGAGTTATGTTGTTAAGTGATCTATTTGTTCTGAGTTAATCTGCTGTATTTTTATCCTTCAAATGTTTAAACTGTTCTTGGTCAAACTATTTTACTACTAAACAACTCCTATTTTTCATAAAACCTCTTTACTTAATTGAGTCTTTTTCAACACTGTTTTCATATCAAAACCTTTTCAAAACTATGTCAAGCACTCTCACTTTACTCCTAAGTCCCTAGGTTCTGCCCCTCCAGTGTGTGTACTGCCTTGGGATCCTTTTGAGATCCCTTTGAACTCTGGCACACTGGGGTTGTCCCTTCCACACTGCACTTACTCAGTTCTTGTTATAAAAGTTTGGGTGTGAGCACTGCCCGAGATCCTTGAGGTCCTTAGGTAACTCTGACATACCCGGACATGAGATTGGCTATGAAACTCTTGCCATTTGAGGTTATAGAGGCTTGATATCCTCAGGATATATATGGGCCTACTTCAGGCTCCCTATAATTTAGCTTCTTCTATTTTTATTTATTTATGTAATTCATTCAGCTATTGGTTTGTAATAATTAATTTGTAAACATATATTGGGGATGACTAGTGAAATGAGGAAGGTAGCTGATGATACTGTTGACACTATTGGGTAGAGAACATGCCTTAGGCTTTACATTCTTTATATATGCATTAGAATACATGTTTTAGGACTAATATGTTCATCCAAATCATGCCAAACATGCATTAAATATCCTGTTCTTAGAACTTCATATTAACTGCTTCGGCACATCACATGTCATTAATCTATGTTTTGAGTTGTACCAGCCTATCATTTAGAGATCCTGCTTCTAGGACAATAAATAACATTGACATAAAACTGTCATTCTTGTGTGCAGTTAGAAATCATGCCTTAAGAATTCTGTGCATTTAGAAATCATGTTTTAAGAATGTTGTTACTCTTGTGTGCATTTAGAAATTATGTCTTAATAATTCTGCCATTCTTATGTACATATTAGATACCATGTTCTAGAATTCTGTTTGCATTTGTTTGAATACGCCTAGTTTAACTACTGATCCATGAAAAGGTATAAAACAGTCTCACATATAATTGTCATGTTTTTCTAAATAAAACTGGTATCAATCCTTTCACTCTCAGATTTGTATCACCTAGAACAGCATTGTTGAAGGTTAAATATTCTCAAATTGTTTAAAACAACTTGTAATTGTTATGCGCAGTCCCACGCCTAGGCAAGCCTTAGGTAATTAATCTTTATAAAACTGGAAAACTATTTTTTATTGTGTTTACTAATTAAAGGCTAACATGTTTAAAATCAGTGGGTAAACTGATTAAGGCCCTGTCGTTAAAGTTTGTATGAAACAGTGTTGCATATTCCTGTGCATTGATGTCACTTTGATATCCTGTCTTAGGGTCCTTTTCTAATAAAACTGCCTTTGTCTGTGTTTGAGACGTGCTGTTTATTTGCATTATGTGTGGAGGTGAATCTAAGATTTTTAACTGTTTTTGTCGCTTATCTGCTAGTCCTACTTATTCTTGCATGTTGCCTAGAATTTTCCCTTTTAGCACCTTAGGGGGTTTTCTAGAACTGCCCAGACTTAGAGGTCCTAAACTCCTCCAGGACTACAAGGAACGGACGGGTAACAGCACTCTTAGAGCTCGTTAAACAAAACGCGCTTAATAAACCTCTAAGAGGGGGATAATGGGTAGAAAAGGATATGATGACCTATGCGTTAATGCAACGTGTAGCCCCTCATTGAGGAGTGACTATCGGGCATTGCAAAGATATGATCCTACGTGATAAACAACTTAGGACCTCCCTTATCCTTTATATATGTGTGCTTGGACTACTAATCTGTTAAGACCTTTATTTGTTTACATATGTGTTCTTAGACTATCTACTTGCTACTTGAATAATTCACAAAGTATGTTTGGCCGGGACCCACAGTTGTGGACTTTGAGGGGTGCCTAACACCTTCCTCTTGAAGTAATTTCAAGACCTTACCCAATCTCTGGTTATGCAATTAGTGTTATGAATGACCCGTAGTAGGTGCCCTAACGTGTCTTAATTCGTTAGGTAGCGACTCTTCGAACTCATTATACCCCTCTTCCCAAAAGGAAATGAGTTGTCCCAATAATGTCGAAAACTCTGACCAATCCGAAAGGAGAGGAAAAGGGGGGGCGCGACAACATGGCGAATCTGCTGGGGATTCTAGCTTTTACCATTACAAACCGTTTTGTGAATTCGTCTAAGTATGCCTTGTTTTGTTAAATACCTGCACCCTTTCCCTTTTCCCTTTATGTGCAATTAATTGTTTACTCTCCAAGTATTTATTTTTTCAAAAAATGAAACTGACATGTTTCTTTTTGTTTTCCTTTGTAACTGATTTTCAATTATAATTGTTGTATTTATCGCTTTCATAATGTGCAAATGCGTGACAACGTGTTTATTGCTTATTGCTGCATAATCATGCTCAACATCATATTCCACTCATTCCTATACAAATCCTATAGCAACGCTTGATGAGTGGTTGCGCTCTTTCTATATATCACCCTTCAAATTCGGAAAGGCTTATTTGCGGTAAAACTAGTCGATCAGCGGTGCAGTCGACGGTTTCGTGCCTTTCCTCGTCAAGTTGTCCTCTTGAGGGTACCAGTATAGACCCCCATAATAACCTTACTCTGATTATAACTGTACTTGCATCATGGTCAAACCTAGTCGGGTTAATATGTTGTCCACATAATAACCTTTAGGAAAAGCCTTGTCCAAATGTCCACTAGGGTTTCATAATCCCAACGGACGCAACCATGATATGTGCATTAATTTGGTGAAATAAGTGCCAATATGCTAATCACTGATGTATACGTAGTTGAATCTAGAGGGGAAAGGATCTAACCTTATTTGTTTGGAAGAAGATGAGACACAAAGTCCCCAGGTTCGGCATGGTCCAAAGAATACCACCATTGTTGCTAGATTGGTGGGAGGACCTTTCGCCAAGTTACAAAGACCATGTGAAAAGAGTCCTCGGAAACTTACCCTCTTTACTGGTTATCCAACCAAACAATATGTTGATTGAAGTGTCCACTATATTCTGGGACAGATAAAGGTCTGTGTTCCGTTTTGGCAACATATAAATGACCCCTCTCTTGGAGGAGATACGGGGCTTCGCTGGATTACCTTTGGACAGTCCGAGTTTATTGCTGCCGGAAAACCGTGCCGCTAGGGGGTTCCTGAAAATGATGGGTTTGAAAAAGGACGATGATTTAGAGTGCCTGAAGGAGTCCTACATAACTTTTCACTACCTCTATGTGTGAACAACTAATTTTTTACCACGCTCAAATTCTATATTATTTTTGGTGTAAATATTTCTTTTTGGTCTACTCTTAGTATTTTAAATTTTTATCTTACTCTTAATAGGTTTTATTTAATAAAATATATATATATATATATATATAATTTGTTTTCTTCTAATTTAAATGTAAGTTATAGTAGTATTTTTTTTAGCATAATTTAAACTGTAGTGTAAATAGTGAGTTTTCTTATTATATAGTTTCTTTTTAAGTCTAAAAGTAAGTTGGTTAGTATATATATATATATATATATGATACTATAAAAAATATATAAAAAATAACACCCAACTTCCCCACTTTCCCACTTCACTCATGCCTCACCCCAACTCCTTCACATCTTTTCTGCACTTCCCCCACTTAGCACACTATTTTCTCACATCAGTTACTATAAAACGCATACATCTATATATAATCAGGGAGTTAACAAACAAGAAAGGGATTTACGAAGAAAAAAAAAATTGAAGACCCTCCCCTTTGAAGAAACGGCGCACTTCCATTCCCTCTTCTTCTCAATTCACTCTTACTCTCATACACATTCCCTCACCCGTCCTATCCATATTCAACATTGGTACATCCATCTTTTTCTTTTATCTTCTTTTCCTTCTTAAATAATAGTGAGGTCAAAAATTAGTCACCTTGTTCATTTTCTTTGCCTGAAAACTCTCCATGTTTCCAAGCAAATAGGGGCATGCTGTGAACAACTAATTTTTTACCATACTCAAATTCTATATTATTTTTGGTGTAAATATTTATTTTAGGTCTAATCTTAATATTTTAAACTTTTATCTTACTCTTAATAGGTTTTATTTAAGAAAATTAAAAACTACAACAAATATATATATATATATATATATATNGCATAATTTAAACTTTAGTGTAAATAGTGAGTTTTCTTATTTATATAGTTTCTTTTTAAGTCTAAAAGTAAGTTGGTTGGTATATATATATATGATACTATAAAAAAAATATACAAAAAATAACACCCAACTTCCCCACTTCCCCACTTCACTTATGCCTTACCCCCACTCCTTCACATCTCTTCTCCACTTCCCCCACTTAGCACACTATTTCCTCACATCAGTTACTATAAATCATATACAACTATATATAATCAGGGAGTTCACAAACAAGAAAGGGATTTACGAAGAAAAAAAAATCTGAAGTCCCTCCCCTTTGAAAAAACAGCGCACTTCCATTCCCTCTTCTTCTCCATTCACTCTTTCTCTCATACACATTCCCTCACCCGTCCTATCCATCTTCAAAACAGGCACAACCATCTCCTATTGAAAACCAAATGGCCTCCAACTTCATTCCACTGCCGCCGCCCGGCAGCCACCCACAAACCACTAGTCCCTCTCCAAGACACCACTACCGTTGCTTTCACACCACTGGAAATCCAGCGACAACCATCAAAAAATTGAGTCAGCGAGGTCACTGCTCGAGTTTCCAGTCTCAAGCTTCCGATAGATTATTGGTTCTAACGTTTGAAGAAGATTTTACTCATTTGAGTTTTGTTGCTATCGAGATTCCTCTTTAGGTCACGTCTTGTGTTTCTCTCCTGCAATTAAGGTGCACGCTAGAATTCTCTGTATTCTTGCTTGGGCATATTGATTAATTGATTAGAACTGCTTCTGAATTTGTTGGATGGATTTTATTTAAATTCAACTGTTCTGTTTTATGAATCACTAACATCTTATGGTATTATGTAATATTTTCATTTGATTTCAATTTTTCAAACCTATGTTATTCCACGAAATCAAGTGCATTAGAAGTGGGTTAAGCAATCTGCCCGGAGAGTTAAGATGGCGTTATTTCTTGATTACTGCGATTATTAAAAAATCTAATTACATAGCTTGAAACTTTAACACTTTAGGTTACAGCTTTGACATATTCGCTTTTATTTAGCTCGAAAGATGACAATATCATGATTCAAATTACCGTATCTTTTGCTTACTTTTCTGTGGTAACATTTGAAATGCATAATAAAATCATTACATTTTTGGTATAATACATACACTACTCTTCCATATAATTGCTAATTACCATTTTCATAATTTTTGGTTATAGTTACCTTTTGTAATGTTTAAGAGTGCAAGAGGTGGCAATATTATATGTATGGCTCAGATTTATGGATTCAGCTATTGATTGGCTTGGATTTACGAACTTTGAAGCGAAAATGGAACCTCAAGAACGTTGGTGCACTGGTGCTAGCCAACTGCACATAAAATTTGGGTTAAAATCTTTTTGAATGCTTTCTCTAGCCCATTCAATATAAAGAATGCAATTGAAACATGTGTTATTGATACATCTGGTCCGTTTCCTTCTGTTTGTAGTTTTGAAGTTGTATAACATGTTTTGAGGCTTTAGGTTTATATGTTTGGTATTATTTCTTTGGTGATTGATGTATGAAAAGTTACTTGACCTAAATCAAGGTACGCGTTCGCGCGACTTTGTCCGAACAGTCTTAATAATAATAAAATGTTAATAATTGTGTACACGTACACGTGACATGATTTAAGTGCCGATTTTCAAAATAAAACCAAGGTACGCGTTCGCGCGGCTTTGGAGTTTTTCTTAAGTAATTAAGTGTTGTAAATTGTGTACACGCACGCGTGACATGATTTTCGACACACCAAACTAAACAGGTATACGTACACGTAACTCGCATTAAGGTAATCCTTTAGACAAATCAAGTGATTAATAGTGGTAAAAGGTAAAAATAAACATAGGTCCTAAAATGAGTAATTAGACAAAATAAGCCAAGTATTAATCATTAAGCGACCGTTCTAGAACCACGGAACTCGGGAGTGCCTAACACCTTCTCCTAGGTTAACAGAATTCATTACCTAGGTCTTCTGGTTCGCAGATTTTGACACGGAGTCAAAACTTCCTCAATTTGGGATTAAAAATAAACCGGTGACTTGGGACACCATAAATTATCCCAAGTGGCGGCTCTGAATAAAATAAATAATCCCATTTCGATTATGTCACTTTAATTGTAAAAACTCCCTTATCCCATCCCCTCGAGGAAAAAGGAGGTGTGACACTATGAATGATACGACCATAGCAAATCCTATTGTATCTTCCATGATGAATTCTCTATCTCTTCCTTGGTTCATATTCACCGCAAGGTTTTTGTGTTTGTTGTTTGCTTCCTAGGTATGATAGTATTTCCAAGCAAAGGAGACAGGATTCCTACTAGACTGGCTATGGTAGCCAAAACCTTAATGGAGGGGATCGAGGGGCAAACATATACCATTATACCTATGATCATAGCAGGCATATACCGAGCCTTGGACCGCTGCCAAAAGGGGTTCAAACACTTTGAGGGTTGTAATCTGCTACTACAGGTTTGGTTATTGGAGTCCTCCAAAGGGGTCAATATCGTCAAGATTTTCCATGAAGGGCGTGGAATGATCACATAGACTTCCATCACCCTAAGAGAATGACTTACATCCCAGACAGGTTTGCTCAACCGGAAAATGCTACAGAATGGGCGCAGTTTTTTGACAATTTGACCGAGGATCAGATCGAGGGACGCTTCGCACCTGGTGTTGATCGGGTTAAGGGGCATATACCCTTATGTTCCCATCAGGGTTATGAGACAGGCAGGCAGGAAGCAAGTCATACCGCGAGTTTCTAAAATGAGTCATTACAGTGCAGATTTTCAGGACGATGACATCCCGTACAAATGTGAAGCTCAGCATATGTGGCATCTAAAGGTTATTGTAGAAAGGGACACCATCGAGCCAGATAGATACCACGCAGGGCATGTACGCTTTTACCTATCATGGTTGGAAGACATCATAGGAAACAGGGTCATAGACGAAGTTGCTGAAGCCCAAGTGAAATGCAATAAACTGCGCAAAAGGGTTCGTGAGTTCGAGGCCGAGCATCTGGAGCAACACAAGACTGATACGGAACTGATCAATGAATGGAGGGAAAGGGCTATCAAATCTAATGAAAGGTTGGAATATTTGGAGCAGGGTTTGACGGAGCTAGAGGGGAAGACGAGGAAAAGAGTCGTCGACTGCCAGAATGATCAGGGAAGCGAAGGAGGGAATCTAGCGAGAATATACCTACTATTGGGCATGCATGACCTGGGGAACCTAATCGACAGAGCCAAGAAGATCAAGCTTGGGGAAGGTCCTTCTGGGACCAAGTAGATTAGATTTACCTATTTTTTCAAATGTAATAAGGACGAGTGCCATTAGTTACTTATCTTATTTACTGTCGTTTTAGATTTATCTACTTTTACATTAATGAAATAAGGCAATTATTGACATCTAAGTTCTCCAAATAAACTTGTCGCTAGGCCTACCTCAGGCACAACGAGGCTCCCAAATTAAGACGCGCGTTTATAATTCTGCAATATGTGTTTAAATACTGCAAATACTTTTCTCATGATCCTCACTAAGTTGTTACGTTTTCTTTTTATTTTATTTCTTTGATTATTCCCCTTTCCCAAAGGTTGGTTCGTGCATTTTGACATCATCAGCATATCATACAAGATCCAGGATCCCTCCACCTTCTCCTCCTCCTAGTCCACCTAAAGGCAAAGGCAAAGGCAAGATGAAAGATTTGACTAATATCAGAAAGGAAAACTCAACATCAGTTGAACACACTGAAGCTTCTGACAGTAGGGGTACTCAGGTTCAGAATGATGATGTGTCACAACTCGAGCAAAGGCTACTGAAACTTCAAGGGGAACTTGAACATGTTCGAAACCTAGCGAACTTGCATATCAAACCTCTCCACTTGCATACCAAGCACCTCCACTTACATATCGACCATCACCTCCACCTACATATCAACCCACATCTCTAAGATATTCCCAACCAGCCACTACCTATCACACATATAACTCCCAACCGTCTCACTTTCAGTCACCTCCAGCTCGCCAAAATTTCCCAAGACCTCGATCCAACTTTGGCCGCAGGCCACCCAAACAATATACCGCCATTGCCGAGCCCATTGACCAGCTGTATGAAAGACTAAAAGTTGTTGGTTATGTCATTCCCATCCCTGCTGTAGCCACAGAGAATCCATCCCAATGGGTCAATCCAAACAAAACCTGTGCATACCATTCCGACATGAAAGGACATACCATCGATGAATGCCGCTCATTGAATTATAAGATCCAGGATCTGATCGACAATAAAATGAAGCTGCTCCTAATGTCCGCAATAACTCCCTCCTAGATCACAGGGGTGGAGGTGTCAATGTGATAGAAATAGATGAAGAATGGGACCCAGAAGGTCAATCGGGTTAATCAAAGAAGGTGATGACCCCAAGAAGCTAGCTGTTACACTAAATCCCATCATAGTGCAGACACAGCCATCAGAAGAGGTTGAGGTGACTACATCAGTCCCGTTCGAGTTTGAGATATCATCGCCTACAGATACGCCCGCACCATTCGAGGTTGAAATAGCACCACCTGCAATGACTCATGTTCCATTCGAAGTAAAGGTAGCCACACCAATTACAGTGACAGTATCAACTACGCCGCCCTTCAACACTAATGTCGTGCCCTGGGATTACGTAGCTGAAGCTAGAAGGAAAGGAAAGGTCAAGGTAGAAGAAGCTGGTGTTGCACAGGGGATGACTATGAATGGAAGGGTCTACACGCCCGAACACTTGGGAGAATCCAGCAAACAGACTTCTAACAGGCTTTCCCTTTATTTAGTCGTGACCCGATGAACTCTGGAGAAAGGTGCAAGCCATGGAGTACTCAGTCATAGATCATCTGAACAAGACTCCGGCCCAGATATCTATCTTATCACTGTTGTAGAATTCGGAAGCACATAAGAGTGCTCTAATGAAAGTGTTGAATGAAGCTTATGTGCCTAACAACATCACAAGCGGAGAGATGGATAACATGGTGGGGCAGGTATTAGAAAGTCACAAGATTACTTTCCACGAGGATGAACTACCACCTGAAGGCTTGAGTCACAACAGGGCACTGCACATTACCGTGCAATGTGAAGATTACTTCATTACCAGAGTTCTGATTGATGGAGGGTCCAGCCTTAACATTTGCCCGTTGAAAACACTAAAGAGGTTGGGCAAGGGACTATACGAAATATGAGAAGGATCCATGAATGTAAAGGCTTTCGATGGGTCTCAAAGGTCCACAATTGGATAAATTAGTCTCTGTTTGCAGATGGGGCCTACATGGTTTGAGATTGGATTTCAGGTGTTAGATATATTTGCGTCCTATAATCTGTTACTAGTACGACCATGGATACATGCTGCTGGGGCTGTGGCCTCAACTTTGCATCAGGCGGTAATATTCGAGTGGAATCACCAGGAAGTCATTATCCATGGGGATGGGAGCAACCCCATCTACAGTTGCCAGACTATCCTGGTAATTGAAGGTAGAAGAAGGCTTGGTGGAGAAACTTACCACCACATCGAACGGGTCAGCACAATTGACAAGGATAAGTGGTGGAGTAGTAAGATTGAAGGCATAATGAATTGGAGCGGATACAAACTCAGCAAGGGTCTCGGTAAGAATCTTCAAGGCATTTCCAAGCCAATACGGCTAAAGCGCCACGACACTACCTTTGGCCTGGGATACCAGTACACTTGGCAAGAGTACGATGAATAGAATCCACCATGGCGCGGTCCCTACTATCCATTGGAGCAGCCCATACCGCGTCTGGAACATACTTTCCGGCAAGCCGACGTCATAGGGAAACTAGAGAAGGAAGAAGCATTAGCAGCCTTAAGGAACTTATTCTTGGAAGAAGAGGATATGGATCATCGTTGAGGAGGATGAGGAGAAAGGCCCTACCATCAAAGTTTTAAGCAAGGGATCGTTCCTCAGAAACTGGACTGTTAGACCATCTAGGGCCCGACGAGTCCCGGCGTAGCAAGGCTGAACAAGCACTGTTTATTTTATTCACTAATGATTTCCTTTTCGCATTTTTCTGCTTTAAAAAAAATCCCCATTATTCTGAAACATTTGTTTAAATTATTGAAAATTGCTTTTATGTTTCAATGAATCAGTATTTATTATTATTATCTTTCTCTCATACTTTTATCTATATAGCATTACTATTCCCTGTCTTGATGAACCAATGACTGTGACATGCAATGAGACAACACAACAAAAGGATAGTGATTCAGAAGAAGAAGATATCATACCCGAGGAAATCATCAGAGAAGTAGAGGACTTTGAAAACAAGCCTAAGTCCAATCTGGATGAGACCGAGGTAATCAACTTGGGAAATTCATAGACTGTCAAAGAAACCCGCATCAGCATCCACCTATCACCGCCAGAGAAAGAAGAGTATACACAATTACTGAAGGAGTATGAAGACGTATTTGCATGGTCGTATGATGATATGATCGGACTAAGTATATCTATCATGGCTCCCAAGTTGCCCACCAATCCAATGTGCCCACCAGTGAAGCAACAGCTCCGGAAGTTCAAGCCTGATATGAGTTTCAAAATGAAGGAGGAAGTCACCAAGCAAATGAATGCCAAGGTCCTCAGAGTGGTTGAATACCCGACATGGTTAGCCAACATAGCGCCAGTTCCAAAGAAGGATGGGAAAGTCTGGGTTTGTGTCGATTACCGGGATCTAAGCGAAGCAAGTTCCAAGGATGATTTTCCACTACCAAACATACACATCCTGATCAACAATTGCGCCAAGCATGAACCACAGTCTTTTGTGGTTTGTTTCGCTGGTTACCATCAGATCTGGATGGACGAAGAAGATGCTGAGAAAATGGCCATAGATCATATAGTAGATTTGAGGAAGTTCTTCAACAGATTGTGGAAATACAACTTGAAATTAAACCCTGCAAGTGTGCATTCGGGGTTCCTACCAGAAAATTGGTTGGGTTCATCGTTAGCCGCCGAGGAATAGAACTGGATCCATCAAAAGTCAAATCCATCCAGGAACTGCCACCACCAAAGAACAAGAAGGATGTAATGAGTTTTGTAGGACGACTAAATTACATCAGCCGGTTCATAGCCCAGTCCACAGTCGTATGTGAACCAATCTTCAAGATGTTAAAGAAAGACGCTGCAACCAAATGGACCGAGGGTTGTCAAAAGGCCTTCGACAGAATCAAGGAGTACCTATCGACGCCACCAGTTTTGGTTCCGCCAGATCCAGGTAGACCCTTATTACTCTACCTCGCAGTACTAGATGGATCTTTCGGCTGCATTCTGGGGCAGCATGAAGAGACAAGGAGAAAGGAACAGGCTATCTATTATCTAAGTATGAAGTTCACTCCATACGAGGCACGGTATTCTCTACTGGAGCGTACCTGTTGCGCTCTAACCTAGGTCGCTCAGAAGCTGAGGCACTACTTTTGTGCCTACACAACATACCTGATGTTTTAGACGTCAATACTACACAATATTATAAGTTAATTGTGCAGTACCCAATTTTCGAGTGCTGTCTAATAAGAAGAACCTGGTTCTTCTTGGTGTACTACTTACTACTATTTGCGGAATATTAAAGCAATAAAGTAAAGACACAGATATTTTACGTGGAAACACCTGGCTCAAAAGGTGAAAAAAACATGACCTACTCCTCAGTAGGATTTTCTCAAACACTTCACTAAAAACTCTGAGCCAAACGGACTTACAAAATAAACTCTTTTGTACTCCTAGGACTAACTCTAATCCTCTTTGTATCAACTAGCCTCTAGCTAATTTCTACAGACCTCAAGCTAACTCTAACTTGAACAATGTGTACCTATTACAATTGCTTCTATTAAAGCTGAAAAGATACAATGTTAAAACTCCTACTACAACCAACTAGACTCACTGATAAACAGATGGAACTATTTCTTCTAGTTGAACTGTAGCCTTTGCACAATACTTCTGCTTGCAAATATCTTGGGAATTTTGCTTTCAGAACTTGATTCAATTTAGTCTTTGTGCGTCAATAATTTCAGCAGTAATACTTTGAGTATTTATAGAGTCGGTTGTTGAGTCCATGGTTTATTTATGATCCAACTCTACTTGAGTAAACGAGTTTAAATATAACTCAACTTCCTTCCTTTATTTCTGTCCTAGTTGAATTCAACTTCTATCATCTTCATCAGTTTGCAATCTTTTCGTGTTAGGAGACATCCTCTTAATTATTTGATACTCACCAATCATTGATATCTCATATGCTTGTACGATTCATATGCCAACTGCTCCGTTCAGGTGTGTATGCTTTGATGGACCTGGTTCAACTTGTCAACATTTGTCAATCTTCAAAACCCATTCAGTGACATGGGCCAACAAATTACCCCTTTTTGATGCTCAGGTTGTATGCTTTGATGGACCTGGTTCAACTTGTCAACATTTGTCAATCTTCAAAACCCATTCAGTGACATGGGCCAACAAATTACCCCTTTTTGATGCTCAGGTTGTATGCTTTGATGGACCTGGTTCAACTTGTCAACATTTGTCAATCTTCAAAACCCATTCACTGACATGGGCCAAAAAATTACCCTTTTTTTATGATGACAAACTTTGTGCTTTTATCCTGTATACACTTCAAACACTTTGTATATTTTTAAGCATTAATAATTGAGAAACAAGTTCATTAGGTTATAAATATCATTTTTGAAAATTTTGAAACACACAGTACATCTTCCCCCCTTTTGGCATCATCGAAAAGTTGCAAAATGATACTTACCAGTTTTTAATTCTTACTCATGGACAATTTAGGCAACTGCAAGTGCAAACATGATTAATCAACCAAAGAAACTAATAATGTAAGCTAAATAAGAAATTGAGACATTTTTCAAAACACAAGCTTTCAGTGATTAACAGTGATGATCAGCACCAAAACAGATTAAAATCAAAACAGCCAAAACATGAGAAAAACATAATAAAAACTTAAACAAAAACTAGACATTGTCCCGAACTGGGCACTTGATTGGTTTGGAGGGGGTAGCACTGGACATTCCTAAGGATGGGAGGGTGCAGATGAGACTAGGTTCTTGATTTGTAGAAGGGACAGCATTTGGTGTAAAACACCTTCATTTTTCTCCTTCTCCTTTGCTAACTCAGCTTTGAGAGCATCACGCTCAGCTTCCATCTCAACTAAGTGAGACTTCAATCGAAGGATCTCCATATCCTTTAACTCGATTTCCTGCACCAGAGTACGGACCTTGTTGTTGACTGGTTGCTTCCGAGATGAACCAGGTTCATCTGCCAGGGTATTGACAATATAATCACAATACAGCAAAGTGTCCTTCCCAAAGAAATCCTTAGCAGTAGCCATCTCAGCCTTCTTTGTAGGAATTCCAAAATGAGCAAGAACTGCAGTCAGAATAAAGCCATAAGGGATCGCATGGGCTTTGGTGCCATTCACCACTCTGTCCAAGAGCTGGATGATAAAAGCTGGCCAATTGATCTGCTTGCCTCTGTACAGACACTCCATGAGGGTTAAATCCATGTAGTTAGCAACGTGTCTTCGTTCTTGTCTAGGCAGCATAAATTTGATCACAAATTCAAAGAACAGATTGTGCTCAGGCTTCATCTCACTCTTGTACACATCCCTAGGTTCAAGCTCCTTCTCATTGTCGCAGAAGAATCTGGTGATATTGAGAGCTGAGGCCATTCCATCTAAACAAGGCCATCTCTGCCTCGTGTAGTCTTCATAACCCTCAGCTGGAATGTCTAGAATGACTCCCAGTTCTTGATCATAAAAGGAGACTTCAACTCCCTTGACCAATGAGGTGACCCTGCCTCCAATGATTGTGGCATTCCCCATGAACTCCACAACTTCATTTCTGACCAGCCTGCCTTCCATGCGAAGGACCATGTCCTTCCAGCCTTGCGCTGTCAGAAGATCCAGTAAATACCTCATTCCAGGCTCCTCCAAATCCTTCAACAACTTTCCCTTCAAGATCGTTCTCTTTCCAAACATGGAAACTCTGTCAGTAGAGACTTCTCCAACCTCATTCTCTTCCTCTCCACTCCATTCTGGATCATCATCCCTCTCAACATTCTGTACTTTCTTCACTTTCTCTATCTTAGACCTTGTCCTCGAAGCAGTACTACCAGTGGTGATGGACACAGTAGCTGACTTCTTTGAAGAAGTCTTAGCCTTTTTGGGCTTGGGTGTCTTGATAACCACTGGAGCAGCCTCCTCTTCTTGTTGGACCAGGTCCAACAACTCTTCATCGTCAACAATAGCTTCAACAGGCTCCCCTACCTTTGCTTTCCCCTTCTCTGCCTTCTTTCTTTTTCTCTCTTGTATAGATTTTTCCAACTTCTCCTCCTCTTCTCGTACAGTATTTCTCGTAACACGTACCCTAGGAACATGTACACCAACAGAATCAGCAGTCTTCCTTTTCTTTGAAGGAACTGAGGCTTTAGACTTTTTGGACTATGGAGTCCTTCTCTTCTTGGGGTTGTATGAGTCCCCCAGCTTCTTCAGTCTTTCAGCCAAAGTTTCTTCCCCAGAAGAAACATGTTCATCTATTTCCTTCATTAACTTCTCCAACCCAGCAACAGCTTCCTCAACTTTAGTAGTTCCCCCTAAAACCATGACATATTCTTCTAGATTTTCAAGAATGAGGCCACAAATTGCAAGCGTGGTACCATCCTCCCCGGATCCCCTCACATCTATTTCTCCCTCGTTCTCAAGATTTTTCTCTTTCCCAAATTTTCTTTGCCTTCTTGGAACTTCCAAATCCACCACAGACCCTACCAACACAAATCGATTTTCAGCAGAATTTAAATCAAAGGTAACTTCAGTATTACCTTTCACAGCACTGGATGAACCAGGTGCTTCATCTTCATTGGCTTATTTGAATGAATCATTGGATGATTCTGGTTTGGAGCCTTCCTCAGCATGTAACAATTCTTCCAAGAATTTTGCTCTTGAACCAGAAGCCACAGATTTGCGTGCAAGAACCTTAACACGACGAGTTTTGGGGGCTGGGTTAGGGTTTGGTGTGGGTTCAGGGATTGTAGAGTGTTCTGGGGTTGATCATTTTTCAGGAGACTCGAAACTATAAACTGAGGGGGAGTTTGAGTCGGGTTCATAGTTCCTCCCATCATAATCTCTGTTGAGGGATGAGTCAGAAGAAGCTGGTGGAGGAGACGACATGATTTTGATTTTGTTAGAGAGAGAAGAAAATAAAAGGCAGTAGGGATTTTGAGTTTAGTAAGTTGAACAAGGTTCGACTGTTGCTTTATGCACAATGGGTAATGATGGCCTATTTATAACTTGTGGCTGGGGAGATTATAACGGAAGTGTATTAACCCAAGTAGGATACTAATCGATTAAGGACTGTCAGTGATTGGAATTGATTAGACAGTTATTTTCCCCTAAAACTAGGCTAATTAATTGAGACGGGACTTCTTGGAACTGGTTCATTATTTGGGTAAGTACGAGAATATGAATTTGAACCATAAATGGATAGAGTCCTGCTCATGTATGATTGTACTTGAATTAATACATGTATGGAGATGAGAACGTACCTTGTCAGTCATGTAAACCAGCATGGATGAACCAGGTTCATCCTGTTAAAAATCTTTATTTTGCCTCAATTCACAAAGATAGAGAAACATCATTAGTAACTAGGGAATCATATTAATACATGGCAGAAGAGTATGGCAATAAAGACATAGTACTGAGCAATGATTAATCTGATTAAGTACCTAATTAAACTTTTCTAGCCAAAAAGAACTTTTTTTTTCAATTTTTCAGTTTTTTTTTTCAATTTTTGTTTATCAATTAGGAGATCTTAATCATCCCCAATTCAAGCATGTTTCTCTCATAATGCTCCCTACTCAATGCTTTGGTAAATATATCAACAATTTGATGATCAGTAGCACAAAATTCGATTGAGATCATTCCCTTTTCATAGTTATCCCTCAGGAAATGGTGCCTAACATCTATGTGCTTAGTTCTCTTGTGATGAACCGGGTTCTTAGTCATACTAATTGCACTAGTGTTATCACAGTAAATAGGAATGCATCCCACATCTATACCAAAGTCCAGGAGTTGTTGCTTGATCCATAGCAACTGGGCACAGCAAGAAGCTGCAGCCACATATCCAGCCTCAGCAGTAGACAAGGCTATTGAATTTTGTTTCTTGGTGGCCCAAGAGACAAGGCAGGAGCCCAAAAAGTGAGCCATGCCTGAAGTACTTTTCCTGTCAACCAGGAAACCTGCATAATCAGCATCAGCATATCCTACAAGGTCAAAATTACTACCTTTAGGATACCAAAGGCACAGATCAGTGGTGCCCTTCAGATATCTTAAAATTCTTTTTACTGCAGTGAGGTGGGACTCCTTTGGATTGGCTTGAAACCTAGCACATAGTCCCACACTGAACACAATATCAGGTCTACTTGCAGTAAGATAGAGTAGAGACCCAATCATCCCTCTGTATGTCTTCTGATCAACGGATGAACCAGGTTCATCCACATCCAATTTTGTAGCTGTGGCTATTGGGGTATCTATCTCCTTTGAATCCTCCATTTTGAATTTCTTGAGGAGTTCTTTCACATACTTCTGTTGATGTATCATTGTGCCATGTGGAGTTTGTTTGATTTGCAAACCTAAGAAGAAGGTTAGCTCACCCATCATACTCATTTCAAACTCACTCCCCATTAATGTAGAAAATTCCTTGCTAAGATTTTCAGTAGTTGCCCCAAATATGATATCATCAACATATATTTGCACAATCAGAAGATCTTTTCCCTTTTCCTTTAGGAACAAAGTACTGTCTATCTTGCCTCGTTTGTACCCATGTTCCAGCAGGAATTTTGACAATCTCTCGTACCAAGCTCTAGACGCTTGCTTTAGACCATAGAGAACCTTGTCAAGTTTATATACATGATCGGGTGACTCTTTGCTTTCAAAACCAGGAGGCTATTTTACAAATAAATCTTCCTTCAAATAGCCATTAAGAAAGGCACTATTTACATCCATCTGATGAAGAGTGAATTCCATGTGTGCAGTAAATGCTATAAGAAGTCTGATTGCCTCCAATCTTGCCACAGGAGCAAAGGTCTCATCATAGTCAATTCCCTCTTCTTGGTTGTATCCTTGAACAACCAGTCTAGCCTTATTTCTTGTAACAGTTCCATCCTCATCGAGCTTGTTCCTGAAGACCCACTTGGTGCCAATTACTGATCTGTCTAGTGGCCTGGGTACCAAATGCCATACTTGACTCCTCTCAAATTGATTCAGCTCTTCTTTCATGGATGTTACCTAATCAGTATCTTGCAGGGCTTCAACAATGTTCTTTGGTTCAATCAAGGATAGAAATGCATCAAACACACATAGATTTTTCAAGGAGGATCTAGTTTTGATTCCAGATCTCAAGTCTGTTATGATGTTCTCAAGAGGGTGAGACTCTGATATATGTGTGGTTTGAGTACAAGTTGTTCACTTCTGGATTGTTCCATGTCATCTTGTAGTTGTGGAACAGGATCAGGGCCAGTATTTTCATGTAGAATTCCCCCTGTCGAGTT
>ML411491.1:0-40954 GCA_005239525.1 Nicotiana knightiana
ATATATATATATATATATATATATATATATATATATATATATATTAGTATTGCAACAATTGATAATGCAAAAATTGTTATGGAATACTTGATTATGGTGGATGTCCATAACTCCTAAGGAAGTAATACCCACTACTCTTCGCCATTAACCTCCCACTACTTCTTACCATTATGGTTGTAACTCCAACACATCCATGATCTTCTCCCATTATCTCAATTGTTAATACCATGTTCATGACATCCCTTTGTATCACCTAAATATCATCCTATAAATAGAGGGTTTGGGCATCACATTGTACACACTTGAAACATGGAATAAATAAGAACCTCTTATCTTTTTCTCTCTATATCTCTTGTTTTTTCTTGTATTATATTATTATTTTGAGCTAAATTTCTTAATATGTTATCAACACGAATGACTCATTTCATAATCTTCTATCAAGATTATGTGGTAGGTGCTCTTTGACTTCCAAGGCATTGGCCAATACCAATTTGGCGGCATGGTAAGTAGATACTGTATTTTTGCTAATTGATGCCTATGGTCGTTATCATTGCATGAATAGCCAATCTATTCAAGAATCTCTCGGTAAGTTACTGTTCATCTCTTTTGTTGGCATAGTAAATTAATTTTGATAGTTGTTCATAAGTTCTTGCCAAGACACCTTATAAAATGATATTGCATGTGTTTTTATTTTAGTTTGAAATACATACATCTATTTTTAATAGTATGTATTGTGGTTAAAATTTTCAGAATTGTGTAGTGGGACATCATCATATTTGGAAGCTATATTTTAGCTTTCTAAACAGAAAATTCACTAGAAATAATTAACAAAAACACATGAAGAATTTTTCTCTTTAGTTATAATTTCAAGCTTAAGATATGTGGCAAGTATCTTTAAGTAAGCCTCCTACTAACAGGGCTTTAAAATTGGTAATTAATGCCCAAGAAGAAGAGATCTGACAAAATAAAAATAAAAGTATTGGTTAGGATTGAGTTCTGCTTATTTATACTCAAATCAATCTTAGAAATAAGAGTTTATATGCACATTTTCAATTTTGCTTGTTGTATACATTTGACTATGATCAAAGTTTATTCTTTATAAGTAAGAGACGAAGGAACCTTTATTTCATTCGTGAAATTCATATGCTATATAGTTGTTGCATATTCTTATTAATATTAATCTAGTGCATGTAGATTACTACATACTTATATCATTGTAAATAAAATCAAGAGTATTAGGATGCAATATCGGGTAGAGATCTATATTTACATCATTATGGACCATTCAAAGTGGTAATACTTTTTAAAGGCTCAAGGGTGAGTCATAGTGCATTTGGTCTATTATGACATTGGTTAAGGGTAATACGGTAGGTTCAAGTCCCAGCGCATCAGGAGAATAAGACATTGGGTTTATGTCCTGGTACACCATGATTATAAGAGTTGAGTTTGAGTCCCAACTCATTATGGCCTAACATGCCTTTATATTGGTAAGACATTGGATTTGAGTCCTAATATATCATATTGATGATATAATGATGACTAAAGAAAAATAATATATTTTTCATGAAAAGGCATGAAGCTTGTCCCACTTGATTTGCTCCATTCTTGAAGTGAATGTGATAGCAGTGCATAATAAGTCTAAATAAAGACAAGTGTTTGACCAATGAACGAGGGCGTGCCAAATACCAAAATAATAATAGTCATCATTTTGGTAATTATAAAATGGAGAACAATAAGAGTTCTCATGAAATAATCCTTCATAAGGTAATAATCCTTCATAAAGTGAAGGAAATATTTGCCATTAATGTGGTCTGTAAATGTGAGACACATTCAGATCATTATGGTACATTCTTTAAAAACATGACTTGTGGTAAGCGTTGTAAATGCAGATCCATTCCTTAAAGTGAATGTGAAAATATATATGTGATATAAATTATGCATAAGAATGTATTTATGTATGGTTGAATAAATATTACAACCCACTTTTATGGGAGGTTTGGGAGAAAAAAAGATAACGAACATAACGGTGTGGTTACATATATGGTGTTGGTCGCGTACATGTGGTATGCCGAAAATATTTTGCCATGTCTTATAAAAGGCTACTAAAAGCAAACTTAAAGCAAGAAATGATTTTGCTTATGATAATTTTGACCATGGCAATCATTATGATATGATTTTATCTGTGAATACATGGATGGTGTGACAAAAGATCTTGCAGTACAAAATCAATTTAAAGCTCTGAAAGAGCTTAGTTGTTGATACACCTATGCGTGAAATTATTCATGATGTTAACATTGTAGTAAGTATCAAAAGAAACCTTTTGAAATTCAAATGTATAAGCCAATGTAGTTGGAAAATGAGGCTATAAATGAAAGGAAGATTTCATACCGGATAAATATAAAAGATTACCCAACTTAAATTCTATTTGTACTACACAAATATAAGCATGATGATGGAATCACATGCCATAGTAAATTAGTTGTTACTGAAATAAATATCAGTTGGCATGACCGGTTGGCCATCCTGGTTCAATTATGATATGAAAATTAATTTAGAATTCATATTGGCATATATGAAAAAATAGAAGATTCTTCAAGGATTCTATTGTGCTGCTTATTCTCATAATATACCAGTTAAAGTTGAGATTGAATCCCTTGATTTTTAGAACAAATAAAAGGTGATATATATATATGGGCCCAGTCACTTTCCATGTGAACCGTTTACCATTATATGATTTTAATAGATGCATCTATTGTATGGTCACATGTGCGTTTGTTATCAACTTGCAGTTTGGCTTTTATTTTTGCAAGGTTGTTTGCTCAAATTATTAGAGCATAATTTCAGAAAGTAAATTATGACGATTTATCTTGATAGTGCTGGTTTAAATCCAAGTTGGTTTAGCTGAAATTGTTTGCCTCCAATTATAGTTAAACCATTAGTTATGATAACAAAATTCCCAAAAAGAAATTTGGTATCAGGTGTATTATTTAATATACAACAACACTTGTATGCATCTAGAAAACAAGTTATTATAAATTCTCCCTATCACAATTGGTTTAGAGTGACAAACCAAATAATTTCATCCAGACATATGGATGTGCTATATAATTTAACTGTTCCACCACAATGCACAAAGAAGGGTCCCCAAAGAAGGTTGGGGATATGTGTTGGTGATCCCAACTTTAGGGGGAGAAAATGGCCAGCTGAAAAAGTAATACATGGAATGAATTACTATGAGTAAACCTAGATCCTCGTACAAAAAATAAATATGAATTTGAAGTTCAAGTGATAATTCATTTGCAAAATATTGCCAGGCGCATTTGCTGATCCAAAGCTAAATATCATATTTCAGCTGCTAATGCTCCAAATAGAATAAAAGTTCATAATGAATAGAATCTATGGCATGCATGAAGATTAATAGACTAATCGCTTTCAATGATAAAAATCCTTGAAGAAGGAGAGGAGCAAATGATCAAGATCATCATAATAAGGAGGCAAATAGTCTAGAAGAACATCACGACATAACACTTTATAAGACCTCATGTGAGAGGCTCAGGTACCTAAAAATAATAAGATAAAGAGATCTCAATAAGTTATGTCTTTATTGGGTAATAATGGAACTGATATAAAATGATCATCAGCGATGTTGTTAATATAATGTAGCTCTCAATATTATTAATATTGGCGAGGATCTTGATGTAACAACCCGTAAATTCGGCTTAGGTATGAATGTGTTAAAGGAGTAGTAAGATTATATTTTGGACATGTGAAGTTCTATTGGTATGAGTATGGGTGTAAATAGTTATTTTAGAATTAAGACGAAGATTGAGGTATACAAGATTTGATAGAATCTACGAAGTTTACAAAAGGTCAGACTTGAAGAAGATTTCTTAACAAACGTGTAAGTTATTAAAAACATGAAAGTTGTAGGACTTTGAAATATCTTTCCAACGATATATTGTGGATCCCAAACGGATCTCTGTTCAAAATGTTATGTGCGTTTTACAGAACAATACGCAATATTCGCGCCCAGTGCGCGCCCCGAGCGCGGCCGTGAACATGCGCAGTGTTCCTACCATTTTCCACAGTCAGGTGCGCGGTCAGGCCTACAAGTGCGTGTGGGCGCCCTTGGGGAGCCTTTTTTAAAGCCCTATTTCGTTTCCCACAGCCCCAAAACATAAAAACTTGCTCTAGAACGGAGAGCTCTCAAAAACCTAACTCCTTAAGGGTCCCTCCACCACCCAAGGTAAGTTCTAATGGTTATTCTAAGTTAAATTTAGTTTCTCAACATCTTATTAACATGGGTAAACCCTCCATATGATTAGATATTCTATTGGGACATCATTGTTGAGATAAGGAACCCTAGAACTCGAATTCAAGGGGATTGAACTTCAAAGAGGTAATGTCTTCACCCTCTAATTGATTCTAGCATTGGATTAATGATTATAGACTCTAGTTCATGAGATATGAGGTGATGGGTTTGATAAAAAATCATGGACGGTTATAGGTTTAGGTTGTTGATTGTTGATTATTGGTTAAGGTTGTTTTTTACCTTATGGGTGATAAAGAATGGTATTGATTATAGCAATTTGAAGTTTTAGGATTTATCTAGGAGAAAGACAATAAGTTTTTGGGTGAAGAAACACCATTAATGAGGGATGTGAAGCTTTATGCTCACCAAGTGTTTGATAAAATGTCTAAGTGACCAAAACATGAGTATCATAGTTAATATGGAATCCTTTTGACTTGTATTGCTATAGATTAAAGTTGAAAGGGGTTGAAAAACGTTGTATCAGGCTCAAGAGCAGGAAGTTAAGGTATGTGAGACTAACTCTGTGTATGTTTGATAATGTCTATGATTCTCCCTACGTCCCGTTCATTATGACTATTACTAGTTTCCTCAGAAAGTAATTATGCCTTAGTTCCATGAATAATCGTAGAACTTCTATTCTCTAGCTTCGTAACTCATTCATGACTTTCATTCTGAACGCTGTAAAATCAGTGCATAATCAATATAGACTTGGGTTTGATTCCCATAGGTCTCAGTCTAGATTATCAGCATGTCATAAACAGTTGATGTTTCAGTTTTCATTATCAATTAATAAATACATGTCTCAGCCTAGTTCTATTCAACATTCAAGTATCATGTAACTCAGTATGGTTCAGTATTTTAGTATGATTCTCAGTTCCTGAATGTTGAAGCCTTGTATTTGGGCCTGAGACCGCAGTTAATGCTTTATGCATCTTTGGGCCTGAGGCCGCAGTTTATGATTTTTGCATCTTTGGGCCTGAGGCCATAATTATGTATACGTATACTTGGGCCCGAGGCCGCAGTTTGTGCACATATATATTGGGCCTGAGGCCGTAGTTTATTTATTAAGATAAACATGTGGTTCATCATTTAGAAGGGGGAGTATTCATATTCTTACTTCCTTTGTTCAGTTCAGTCATCAATTATCATTTCAATTATCAGTTATCAGTTATCAGCTATCAGTTATCATTTTAGTTTCAGTTTCAACAGTTATCATTTCAGTTATCAATTATTAATTCTCAGTCATCAGCTTAGCTTTAGTTTCAGCATTTATAATTCTTTCTTTCAGTTGCGTTACATACCAATGCAATTCAAATGTACTAATGTCCCTTTTTGCCCGGGGCCTGCATCTCACGATACAAGTATTGATTTACAGGTTGATGATTCAGAGCGCTAGGATTCTCGTACCAGTTATTTGGTGATCCCCAGTTCTTTCGGGGCATTATCATTACCTTACAGTCTTCAGTATTTTCAGACAATCATTGTTTTCAGTACTTCATTGGAGGCTTCATAGACTAGAATAAAAGCTATACAGAGTCACAAACATTTAAGGTTAAGTAATGTTGCTACATATATGTTTCAGGCTTATATTAGTGTTTCTGTATTTGATTTATATCATTTAGACTTTCAATATATCAACATATGTTAGTTTACCTTCTGCATTTAGTATGTTACGATATCACATTTTGATTCAGCCAGCCAATTGGTTCGCTCGGTCGCATGTAGTCAGGCACCGCGTGCCGTGTTACGTCCAGGCCCAGGTTCGGGGCGTGACACTTGAGCTCAAATCTGTCATGAAAATTGGACATATAAATGATTGGCCAAATGAAAAATACGCAATGAAAATTAACTTCATCTGAAAAATGTGAAGTTGAACGGATAGTCCCAACACCTGAAAGTATAAAGTCTATGTGAAGATGCTGAAATACGATTAGTGTTATATTGCAGAAAGAATCCTTGATATAGATTTGTTTATTCTAACAAATATTGCCAAGGTTTTATTGGTTATACAAATCCAGGGCATAGTTCGTTGTTCATAGAATCTATTTGTCTGTGAGGGTATTGCCATATTATTATATTCAACAATATTTCAATTATATAGAAGACAATACTATATGCTAGCTCAATTGAAAGAAGGACTATCGAAGGAGACAAAATAAAGTATATTTCACAAAAGTTCTATTTCATACATTGATTTATGTTCAACAAATTTGTTCAAGTGATAATTTGGCAAACTTCTTCACATGACATTACCGACCTTAGCAATTGTGAAGTTGTTATACAGAATTAGAATTCATCGTCTCCAAGATATCAAGTGATATTTTTGTTAGGAGGAGTATAGCACGCTCTGCACTCTTTTTCCCTTAGCTAAGGTTTTAGGTTTTCCTAGCAAGGTTTTCAACGAGGCAACAAACAATGCGTATTACAAGATATGCGTACTATTTTTCCTTCACTAGAATTTTTTCCTACAGGGTTTTTTCCTAGTAAGGTTTAAACAAGGCACATTATCTTTGGACATCTAAGGGGAAGTGTTATGAAATACGTGATTATGATGGATGTTCTTAACTCCCAAGGAAGTAACACTCACTACTCTTCTCCATTAACCTCCCACTACTTCTTACCATTATGGTTGTAACTCCATCACCTCCATGATCTTCTCTCACGATCTCAATAGTTAATATTATGTTCATGGCATCCCTTTGTATTATCTAAATATCATCCTATAATTAGAGGGTTTGTGTATCACATTGTACACACTTGAATACATGGAAGAAATAAAAACTTCTCGTCTCTTTCTCTCTCTATCTCTTGTTTTTCCTTATATTATATTATTACTTTGACCTAAGTTTCTTAACAGAGACTATATATATTACAAAAGTTATTTTTTAAAATCTAATTCTTTGTACCAAAAATGAAATATATAGGATAAATTTTAATAAAAGCACATATGTTTTAAACTTAATAAAATTGAAAGGACATCGTTGTCGGGTTGATGAAAAGATTAAGAGTAGTTTTATCTTTTGGTATTTAATTTATGTATTACTTAATTCATGTATCACTATTCCATGATATTGGGTATAAAACAAGACATCAATTAGTATATTAGATTATACCAAGATTAGTTATACATAATTTAAAATACAACCAAATATCGAATAAAGCATAATAAATTCTATACCATGATTACTCATCTCATCCCTCAAACCAAACCAAACGAATCCTTATTCTATAACCAATCAAATCCTTATTCTAACATCATATCCATCTCTCTTCTTTTCATTCCCCGTGAAAAAGGGAAGAAAAGCTCGAGTGCCAAAGAGGGATTGTGTCATAAATACCAAAAAATAAAATAAAATAAAATTTTAGCCCGCGTCAAAAAATTATTTATATCCGATTAGAGAGTGCCTTTTCCCTATTATAAAAAAAACTTTGTAATTTTGAAAAGAAAAAAATGAAAATTCTTGAAATCCTCCTATAGGAGGAGGACCTTTAGCCTTTGCTTTTTCCCAAACCATTCTCTTCAACTCTTTAAATAGCCCCACCTTTCATAACTCTCTTTTCTATCTCATTCCTCCGTATTCCATAGATCCCTCCACTCTTTTTAACTCTCAACTTAAACCCCTAAAATCCAAGTTGATATTAAAGGTAATTGGAATTCAAGAAGATAAATGGTGGGTTTTTCTTTCTTTCTCTTTCCCTTTTAACCCTTTCTTTGACCTTTCAATATATTCATCACTCTGTTCTGTGTTGCAGGAAACAGAGAGCCAAATCCAATTAAGCACTTGGGATGGCTATGTTGATTGGAAAAATAGGCCTGCTCTCACTAAGAAGCATGGTGGCTTACTTCCTGCCTCCTTTGTCTTAGGTAAAAATCATTTTCATATGCCTAAACTCCTTATTTTCTGGAAATTTCGTAAGGGGTGTTGAGAAAGAGATATTCATTCTTGCATGTTTGAAATAAGGGAGCAACGATCAAGTTGTCTCGGTTTGAGCCGTGACAACGATTAGTCATTAATGCTTGTACCTATAACACACCCCTTAGGTTGCGGTCTTTTTTCCGGAAATTGTTGCATGTTTGAAATTTTGATTTGTGAATTTTGTTGTAATGAAAAACAACAGTTGTGGAGGTGCTGGAGAACTTGGCATATCTGGCAAATGCAAGCAATTTGGTGCTCTACCTGTCCGAATATATGCATTTTTCACCGTCAAAATCAGCAAATTCTGTGACCAATTTTATGGGCACAGCATTTCTACTCGCTCTACTTGGTGGATTTTTATCTGATGCCTTCTGCACAACTTATTGCATCTATCTGATCAGCGCACTCATCGAATTTCTGGTAAATTTTCATTTCTATTTCAATTTTATCTTCTTCTTTTTCCCCCTTCATCTATGGACTATGTGTGAGGTAATTGCAAGTACATTTTAGTGATGCATATTGAAATGATAAATAACCTACTTAAAACTAATACTAATATGGTGTAAAATATGTTTATATTTATAACTGACTGAACTGCACGCACGCACGTGGATTTTAATTTGGTGAGGCGTAAAATGAGCAGAAACTATGGCATTTTTGGACAATATTGAATTAAAGAGAGTTGGGAAATGTGATCAAAGCCACACTTTTTATGCACCCCATTCACTCCCTTTTGTCTTCTAGTATTATATTTTTTCAGAATCTTCCTTTTCTTGTATTATTAATTTATTTGAACCGTTATAAATGATAGTAGTCGTACTTTCATTAAAAAAAAAGCGGAGAAAAGTCAATTTACTTTTGAAGTGAAGAATGACTCCCTCTTTTTTAACTCCTATCTTGTTCTTTCACAATACTCCCTCTTCTATTACTTCCTCCTAATTCTTTCTTCTTTTTTTTGGTTGAGTGAATTTTCATACAATAAAGATTTGCATTGTGCAGTAGTTTTTTCTTTTTCTCACCCAGTGTCTGGTCGTATTATCAAGTTCACGCCACATAAAACCCATTAAAGAAGAAGCGTTGTCTACCAAAAATAATTCATTCTTAGACTCAAACCAGAGGTGTAGCTAGGTTAAGAGATGTGAACCCATGCTCCTCTCCCTATATTATATATGATAATGTTATATTTTTTCAAAATTACTTAAATATATGTGCGTGTACCCATGTACAAAAGCTCCATTGGTGCAATTATTATTGGGTTAAAATCACTAAAAATTTCAAAAAGAATATAATTTTGAACATATAATTTCAAAATGATAGTGGGTTCATGATAAGAGACAAAAGTCAAATCCATCAATATAAATTCTAGATCCACCTCTTCACAATAGCACATCCATCCTCTTAAAATTTTCGATCCGCAACTCAAACCCGAGCATAATAATGAGATAAGTCTATACTAGTTACTATTAGGAATGTCATCCTAAAAATAGTGAAATCAGTTTTAAAATTGCAACAGGGCAAGCAAGTTGCAAATGAGCAAGTTGATCGATTCCAGCAATAAAAGTTTTGTTAGTATGCCTAAAAAGATACATGGAATTAGTTGCTTTTTTTCTTTTTATCTTATCTGTCTGCTTCTTTTTCTTTTTCCTCATAGTCCCGTCCATAAACCAAACATCAAACTTATTGACGAAGAAATTAGGAAAACTAATATTGACCCCATAATGGAGCTTAGCTTTTTCTTGGTCATTCTTATTCTTTTAAAAAAATTCCAAAAAGAAATCGCACAAGCCATGACTTAGAAAAGAAACTACACTTGATATGATTCGATTTGGTGAAATAAAAGTTGTGGCATCGTGGAAAACACAGTTTATAGGATGAAAAGATTTGTCGTCTAATTTTGTCAAATTAAAAATAGATTTTTTGATACAATATTTTAGTGGAAGGATCTTAATAAGAACAACCCCACATCATTCATGCAGCGTATCTAGTTAGAGTGTTGCAATTTCTAGGGACCCATACCCAAATTAAGCCTTTTTTCACATCAATACACTCATGTAGACAAACCCTTTTTCGTTTGTATTTAACTACTTTTTCTACCCCATCTTAACGTTGGTCACTGTGTATGTATTGTGACAATAGGCTAAGAAAAATATTTACAACTAGTCATTTTTTCTTGATTGGACATGATCAGTGGCTGAGCCGCCTTAGGTTTAAGGGATGTCAATTGACAATCCTTCGCCAAAAAATTACATTGTGTGGCTAATTCAAAAGTTTATTTTTATGCATATATATATACACTATATATTGACTCCCCTTAACTTCTTTCATATGTTTAGTTCTTTATATTTTGACATCCCTTTGTTCCTAGAACATAGGTGTACCACAAAAGAAAGGAGAGAAAACAAGTATAAAGTGATAATTGATCCTTGTTTCTTTGAGTAAATAATTAAATATTGAACCAAGTGCAACATTTATGGAGCATGGGTATGCCGATACATAATATTGGACGAATTCTTGGAAATACATAAATAAACTACTTAATTTGACGAAGAGATCATGGATTTACGCGTCCTATAATTAAGGCTATAGATCAGCCCGTGCCCATAGTGAAATTCCTTGCTCCGCCAGGATATGATGATATATGAAAATATAGTGGGGAAGGCGAAGATAGGAGAATAAGTATATTAATTAGTAAAATTGCAATATTATTTTGTTGAGTTTATAAGCAGTAAATTTCAACCTCAGATTATGTGAATTCATCAGATGTTATCAAGAATTTACGTTAACTTGCTGGAGCTTGGGATAAGGATTTGTTGGAATTAGATGAGGAGGCAATTAGGAAAAAGACAAAAAAACATATAAATATAATATCTAAAATTTCCGTAGGAAAAGTAATGTAACAATATTGTTTGTTAGCATTCAAGTTGTTTGTCTAAGGGTACACGACGAGTGTTTGCCTCAAACTGTCAAACCTGTAATTAGTAGCATCTCATCAGCCATGGAAGATGCTTCATTTTCTGTTTGCTTCATATATATGTAATATATGTACATTCGAGAAGTTGACACTCTTGGCATGTCATATGGGCATCTTAGGTTTTCACATTTTATGTTGTCGTTTTCTTCTTTTTACATATACATGCATACCCGGAATGTTAAAAGCGAGTTCAGTTGAATCCATCATTTTCACAATATATAAATCATAAACATGTGTTAATTGAAAAATCTCGTACAGTAGCATAATACTAAGTCTTGAACAAATACTTTTGAAGGACTCACGACCTCGAAACCATTAAGTTTAAATTCTGAAATTTGCCTCTTAACATACATACTTCGTTAGATTTATTTTTTCGTTTTTTTTTTTTCCTTTCTTGTTCTGTTGTATGACTTTTTTGCCGTCGTCCTATAACTTTGTTAACTCTATTGGATCACCTATGGTGTTGATGGTGGTAGGGCCACCCCAGGTTTTGGATTGACACTTTCCTTTTTGGTAGCTTGTTTAGTGGCAATTAATACCCAAATTTGTTAAGTTGACTTTATGACGTGGATTGCAAGTACAAGAAATATCATAAAATAATCATTAATTTTTTCTTAAACAAATAAGCCCATTTGTTTTAGAAATTTTTTTTTCCAAGACTGTACCAAAAGATAAAATATACTCACTCTGCTCCAGTTTATATGAACTTATTTCCTTTTTCGTCCATTTCAAAAAGAATGACTCATTTCTAAATTTGAAAAAGAATTTAGCTTAAACTTCCAACGATACCTTTAATGAAAATTTTTTATAATCACACAAATACTTTAGACCCCTTTTTGACTTGTTTAAGACCACAAATTTTAAAAGTCTTCATTTTTTTAAAACTTCGTGCCCAGTCAAACCAGGTTTACATAAATTAGAACCGAGGGAGTACATAAATAACAAGTTTTGGGTTTTATTAAAATAGAAAGTTTTTGCATAAACGGTATGTCAAACCAGAGGCGGTACCCGGATTTCAACCTTATGGGTGCTGGATTTTGGGATCACGACTTCAAGTGTTAATGACAGGGTTCTAGATTTAATATTTATACATATTTTATGAATTCAAATCATCAAATAAACTGTTGGAACAAAAGTTACTGAGTTCGACAAAACTCGTAGGTCAGCTTGTGCCTCCGCCCTTGTGTCAAGCGGCATATGGCAGTAGGGTTTGGCTTTTTATGGGAATATTAACTATTAGTGGTGATTAAAAAATAGTAACTTTTAGAAGGCTAATGCAACAGGTGTTTGGTTTTTAGTAATGTGGCAGTGCTATCTGTTTCTTTAAATAGACATGATCTTTCCATTATGAGAGAATGCCCGCAGAGAACATTTTATATTCATTTGGCAAAAGGGCAAATGCCACTACAGCAACTTTTCAATGCTTGATTATACACCTATTAAAAGTAGAAATGCGTAGTACGTAGAATAACTTAGATTTGTTTTTTAATGGCCTTAGCCTGTTTGTTTGGAGTGCTACAAATGATGAATATTAGCCCTATCTTTGCTAAATCCTAATTGTCTTTGTTGCATGCCATGTGAACATATTTTGTTCATTACTATGTATTTTTTTCTCATTAAACTCTTCTTCTTTTTCTTTTTTTATAGTGTTAATGCAAAAGATTCTACTGTTGCTAGGTACTAATTATTAAATAAATTTGATAGATTTAATGTTATGGTTAGTTCCAGAATTTGGAATGTCAAAAGTGGACTTAAAGGAGGAGCTTGTCTCTTTATTCCAGTGACAGCTAGAGAAACTTTTTCTTCACATTTTAATGTGTGAAATTTGAACTCTTTTAGGGTCATTCTTTTCCTAATCCTACTTGAGCTTTAGCACTATTAACATTTAACAATAAGAATAATCCCACAAGAAAATTAAAAGTGCAACTAAGGTGAAGTTCAAGATGCACCACGATTACATCGCAACATTGCATATCATATTGTATGTAGTACTTAAGAGAGTCTTGTTTAGGTGGTAGAACGTAAGACTCTTTAACAATGACTTTTGTGAGGTAAATTGCTTATGTATTGGTGAATTAAACAAATCATGTTTAAAAAAGGACAAATCATCCCGCATTCATTCAAGGTCTAGAGAAGGGATGTATCCGAAGAGGTGTGATATACGCAGCCTACCTTGGTCCAAACATCATAGACTGATTTAAATTTTAAAAAAAACATTGCTTGTTAAAAGTTTTAAATTATAAAATGTAGAGGCATAATTCGTGCATCATTTCATTTTTCTTAACAAAGATTTGATTGATAGTTTCTGAATATTTCCTGAAAGCTTTGGTTCAAAACAGGGGCTAGTAGTACTCACCATACAGGCTCGTTCTGCGTCGTTGAAGCCACCAACATGCGACCTACATGCAGTGCCCAGCGTGCCGTGTGAACAAGTTCATGGTACACAAGCTGCAATGTTGTTCATAGGGCTCTACTTGGTGGCATTAGGTGTAGGAGGTATAAAGGGATCGTTGCCACCCCATGGTGCAGAACAGTTTGATGAAGCAACCCCACAAGGAAGAAAGCAAAGATCAACTTTCTTCAATTACTTTGTGTTCTGCCTCTCCTTTGGAGCTCTCATTGCTGTAACCTTTGTGGTTTGGGTGGAAGACAATAAGGGTTGGCAATGGGGATTTGGAATTTCCACTTTGGCCATATTTTTGTCTATCCCAGTCTTCCTCGCTGGTTCGCCATTCTATAGGAATAAGATACCTTGTGGAAGCCCTCTTACAACAATCAGCAAGGTATAGAGTTTCACAAAACCTCAATCTTTCATAGTCTATTTCATATTATATATATGCGGGAGCACATGTAGCAATAAGATATCAGAACATAAATTTATGTGTAAATATCCACTATAATTGCAACAAATAGTAGATATGAACGCATAACTTTAAATAGGTTCAATACTAAGAACCTTAAGATTGAATCCAAAGAGCTCATATGAAATCCTGAATCTGCCTAAGATTGATTATATGCACTTAAAATGTACTTTACGAAAAGCTCTTTGATTCATAACTTTTCCAAGTGACTAAAATGATGATTTTTATGCGTAGGTTCTAATTGCGGCCTTGCTAAATTCTTGTGTATCAAGAAACTCAACTAGTGCGATAGCAAGTATGGCTTCAAGCCCTTCTCCTCCAATTCGGACTGGCAAGGAAGGTGGCCAAAATTCAAAAAGCAAAGACGTAGAATCAATTGAGACTCCATCCACAAGTCTTAGCTTTCTTAATCGGGCTGTTTCAGATACACCCGCATGTGGTGCACTAGAATGCTCAGTACAACAAGTAGAAGAAGTCAAGATTGTGATGAAAATCCTCCCTATTTTTGCCTGCACTATCATGCTCAACTGCTGCCTTGCTCAACTGTCTACATTCTCTGTCCAGCAAGCAGCCACAATGAACACAAAGGTCGGCTCTTTAAAAGTCCCACCGGCTTCGCTCCCCATTTTCCCCGTCGTATTCATGATGATCCTAGCACCAGTTTACGACCATTTCATCATCCCATTTGCTCGTAGAGTAACCAAAACAGAAATGGGCATATCTCACCTCCAACGCATTGGTATCGGATTGTTCCTCTCCATTGTGGCCATGGCAATCGCAGCCCTTGTTGAAATAAAGCGCAAAAGTGTAGTTACTGACTCAGGCCTCCTCGACTCTGCCAAGCCATTGCCCATAACTTTCTTCTGGATCGCGTTTCAGTACCTGTTTCTTGGATCAGCCGATCTTTTCGTTCTAGCTGGACTACTAGAATTTTGCTTCTCGGAAGCACCAGTGAGTATGAGGTCATTGGCAACATCTCTATCATGGGCTTCTTTAGCCATAGGATACTACCTCAGCTCGGCGATAGTATCGATAGTAAATAGTGTGACAGGAAACTCAACGCACAAACCATGGCTCTCTGGTGGAAATTTGAATCACTACCATTTGGAGAGGTTCTACTGGTTAATGTGCATACTCAGTACATTAAATTTCATGCACTACTTATTCTGGGCTTCAAAATATAAGTATACATCTGTAAGGTCAAGTAAGTAAACATGCAAATGTCCAGAACTCCATCAAATGTGTTGTTTTAATAACTCAAAAAGGAAGCTAAGATCTCACCATTGCATTGCGAGTTTATTGAGAAGAAGAATCTCGCTCCTCGTTGACCGTCTTGTTTATCTTTCAATGCCAGACTCAAGCAGTGGCAGACCAGGAATTTTAACCAAGGATCAAAGAAACTGGTATTGAACCTGTGACTTAAAGCAACTTTTGAGCCATTTTTGCCGCTACACTTATGTAAAGGATATTCAACAATTTATAAATATATAATCGGTTTTGCTTTTATCGTATCTGCACGGTATAATTTTCTGATGAAGGCGTTTCAATACCTTATTATAGTATTAGTGAATCTATCATTTGTGTTTTTTTTTTCCCAGCCTAATGAATGTGTTTCACATTTTCTAAAGTGTGTTACTGTGTTTTTCCATTTCCCTGAGAAAACACAAACATCTCTATCATCTTCGTGAAATAACGCATGAAATGATCAACTTTTCAAGCAGAAAAATTGTTAAGGGGTTGTTTGGTTGGGAATCAAGTTATCTCGGGATTAATATAATAATGGAATTATAATATCCTGATTAATTATATAATGATGGAATTATTTAGCGGATATACTTTTATTGGTAAATATTTACTTTATTAGACTAAAAAAGGGACGAATTATACTTTATATACTCCTACAGACCCTAGGCAGAGGCAGGCCTATGCTTGTCGAAGAGGGGTCACCATACCCCGTTAACATCGGTAAAAATTCTAAATATGTAAGTGTATATATATTGAAACGGTCATATATTTTACTTGGAATCCTTAAGATCAAAAGTCTGATGGGGCCACTGATTGAGCAGTCCGCTAATATACCTCTGCTACTTTCAAATTCTGGGTCCGCCTCTGCCCCTAAGTATATAGCTGGCGGCACTGATATGCACTGCTACAACAATTATACGAGTAATAATATACCAGAACTATGCTAAGTGATATCAGACGTGATCTCAGTCAAAAATGTTTCATATGTTTTATTCTATTGTTTAATAATCTTGCTCGACAAAAACTTGAATCGGCTGGTCAAGAAGATTGAAACCTTTTTGAAATACCAAATGGATGAAGTTGATAAAATATCTAAGATGATTTTATTTGACCAGCTAGATATATAGTCTTAGGTCTTCACCTTAAGGCTTGTTTGAAAGTTCATTCTCTGTCATTTTAATTTCCAATCAAATACCTCTCCCTATGAGGCATGAGGCTCATGTTTTATTAACATACTATAATGTAGTCTAAGCTTTGGTTGATAATGACTCTTGTCTCAGCGTGTGAAAGACCATAGAAAAGATTTACTTTTGTTAATTATAGAGATGTAGTTAACTATCAGGCTATCCAATTAGATCTGATCTCTTAAATCTTTTGAATGTTTAAGAAAATAGACTGTGTATCGACAAAATGAGGTTCCATTCACCATCTAGGGTTTATTAATCTGTTGACCAAACCCTTTCTTCTTCTTTTTTTTTCAGTGTTAGGATTTATTAAGTTTGAAGTTTAAGATGCTGGTAACAAGTGGAATACAGTTTGTTTTTGTTTAATTGTAATGTTACACATAATTAGTGGCACTCAAAATGGTGCTCATCTTCATCATCCAGTGAAATCAAAGTCCACTTACAACGATCTATAAAATTTTAAAAATTATTTCTAAGTTCTAAGATTTGTGGATTAATTAATCAATGATCAATATCTCTCTTCATTTATATTTTTTATTTGTCATCCGGGCGATCGAATTTGCTTTGGTGCCTTAATAATCTGGATTCGCATCTCATAAGGTTACAAAAGGGAAAGCGCTACCTAAGAAAAAAATCGTTCCTATAACTCGAACTGAAACATTTTCCTAACTATCTTTTTCAACTGATGTTACATTCATTAGACCAACGCATGAATGAGAACAACTTCAAGTCATTTTCAGATCATTTAATCTAACGTGCAACACATGAGATGATATAATGACAAATTTTTTGTAAGCTGTGGCCAATTCGTATTTTTCGAATGCCGATACTTATCTTGTCTGGTCATAAAGAGTATTCAAATATTGGGAAGTGAGTTTCAATTTTTATCCAGTAACATTTTATAAAAATAATTTAACATAATCAGTTAAATTAAAATGTCAATAGTAACTAAAAATAGATGGCAAGATATATAACGGAACTGTTGAAAAAAAAAGACATATAAAGGAACTGGTGTAAAAATTATTTACTTTGTCACTAGATATAAAATTTATAGTATCTTTTCTGACGACCTCATATGTTCTTTTTGGTAAATGCACTGATTTTAAAAGAACAAAGGGTAATGAAAGTACAAAAATGGTGAATTGTGGTCCATTAAAAATTTAGTTAGTCGACTAGGTTTTGCACAGTGAACAGTTTAAGAGAAATGAACCAAGCAAACTGAAAGATGACAAGACACAACAGTTTTTATACTTATTCAGTACTGATGAGGTACTTACGTCCAGTTTTCCTTGGGTCACAAGGGTTCTCTTAAATCTTTGATAATAAGTTATAATAGTGATTGTTTTGGTTCGCTCACCATCAACGATATTCAGCGACCGTAGCTTTTAAATGTTGACACAACTCTCTTTTTGTGTTCTATCTCTTCCTATCTTTTATGATACTTGTAGACTCAAAAATGCAGTGTTTGTACTAAGAACTAGAAATGTTTAGAAACAGATTGTGCAGTTGCGTGATGTTCAATGCCCTTCTGCTTCTTCCTTTATAGCTTCACGAGTCTTCTGTTTCCTTGTCTTCCGGGATTGTACTGAGCAAATTTAGGAATCCTTTCCTTGTGAGACATGTACTTCTAAGAGAAAGACCCAAGGGTTGCCTCTTGAATCTAGCTTGAAATGGTAGCTAGATTCATCTCTCTTTCCTTAAGAATTATTTTCTTGACTAGAGGTGATCTTGGTTGATTGCCTTCGTCAATTCTTCTTGGCTTGAGCTTCCGCTGAATCTTGCAGGTTTGATTGTTGTCCGTGATTTTCTCCATTCTTGCACGTTTCAGGATCTTGGTTAACAATGATTGAATTGTCCGTGATTTGCTCCATTCTTGCACGTTTGAGGATCTTGGTTAACACTGATTGAACTGTCTGTGATTTGTTCCATTTTTGCGCACTTGAAAATCTTGATCAATTTTGATTGATTCCCTTATTCTTAAGCTGATTGAGTTATTTGCCATGTAAGGCAATGATTCAAGATATATAGCCGTTGAGAGGATCTTCTTTCCTTTTAGCAATGATGTTGCTCACCAGAATCTGCATACAATAATATATCTTTAGTCAAGGCTTCTTTAGGGTTATTGATCATTATTAAAGTTCTAAACTTAACAATCTCCCTCTTTTTGATGATGATAATAATCTAAAAAGAGTTTGACTAATTTATGGATTCTTCCCATTTCTTTCCAAGTGTGCTCCCCCTGTCTTCAAGCTGGTTCTTGGGTGTTGGTTTGAATCTACACTTCTGAACCTGCATTCTTTTTCTTTCTTCTTCCCCTTTGACATCAATCAAAAAGAGCAAGAGAAACTACTTGCAGTAATAGTACTAACTAAGCGGGTAGAAAATTTGTACAACTAAGCAGTTATAGTGAGCATAGTCGGCTGATGCTCATCGCAGACACAACCAAAAGAAACAGTCTTAAACTACCACATAAACAAAAAGCAAAATGATTGTCTTAAACATCCCAAACATTCAATTCTTTCTAAGGAAATATTTCAGGGTGTTGATCACTTTAGTGCAAAAGCTTTCATAGGAGGCATCAATGTCCTTGGTGACTTTGGTCAGCTTCTCAGTGATATCCTGCATGGCCCTGATTCCTTGCCTCCTTGTGGCTTGAAGAGTGATCCTAAGCTTAGCCATGTCTGCCCCGGTTTCCTTGGTTACTTCTCTGATCTTGTCCACCTACTCTTGCATAGAGGTTAATAATTCCTTCATACCTGCAATGTTGTGCTGCATCAGCATCAGCTGGTCTGAGGAAGAAGACTTGTTGGCTTCAGATTTGATTCCCCCACTTCCCTGAGTAGGTATGATCTCTGGTGCTTTGTCCTTCTTAAGCCAAGTTCCCTCAATCAAGGTATACCCATCATGGCAATGATAGTATTGTCATAGGTGCTGGAGATAATCTTGGGAGCATAAAGAGATAGGTCCACTTTCACGACTTTCAGGATGTGAGAGACTGGTAAGGCATAGGGCAGGTTGCTCGTGGAAGATGAAACGTCCCTGATACTTTTAAGCATGTACTGACATACCCAGGAAAACAAGTTGAAAACTTTACCATTCACCAAACAATACAGAACAAATACATCTCTGAGAGACAGAGTACTCAGAGAACCAGTACGGGGTAGCAAGGTGGTTGCAATAATATGGGCTAGAACATGATGTTCAGATTTCAAGTTCTTAGGACGTATATCAGGGGGGTTTTCAGATAGAACACTTTTGGCATCGTCAAAAGATACTTCAAAATTATCTGGCCAGGAATGTTGCACAAAAAAATTGTATCCAACAAACTTTGTAGCAAAGATTTTTTTAAACTGATACGAATCAAGGATAATGCAAGTTCCTAAGACCGTGGTTTCAAGATCGCCTTTATCATTCACAAAAATATTTGCACAAAACATACGCATAGGATCTTCATAGAAAGTATCACCAACAGTAGTAAATAGAGAGACAAGTTTATTTGAAAATAGACATAACACCACAGTGAGAGTTTTGCATAGACTTTAAACTTACAGTGCGTCCAAAAGCAATTGACTTTCCTTTGAAGGAGACAAACCTAGCCTTCTCCTCAGGAACATAGAAAATCTTCTTGTCTTCAGGACCAAACTCTATACTTTCAGTTTTTCCCTTTTTCTGAGAGGATTGTTTGGGGATGGACTCCATTGGTCGTTTTCCCGCCCTTTTTAGAGATATGAGAATGTATTCTTGAGAGCCACTCAAATCTTCTTCTGTGAGTAAGTGATCTGTGCTTTCGGAGGATTTGATATCAACAGGGTCATCTTTGGTTTTCTTGAATTGGTGGCTTCTTCTGGGTATGGAAGAGGAGGGAGAAGGTTTTTCTTTGGCCATGAGTGGAAGAAGACAGAGAGATAGAAGTTTGGTTACTTTGAGAGAATGGGAGGTATAATAGAGGGAGGAGGGGTTAAAACGCATTAGAAAGGACGCCTCGATGCCTGGAGAGACGTGTGAAAGGCAACTGGAAAGTTTCCTTCTGCACAACTACGTCATCAGTTCACAATAAATGAGTGAAGACTAATCAAGTACTAAAAGATTTTTCTAGCGAAAATAAAAAGATATATGGAAATAAACAAAAGTAATTATAGAAAACATTAAACACGATTATGAGGGAATCGTACCGATACCAACTTATCTTTCTTCAAGTAAAGGTTTTGTAAGAATATCCGCTAACTGATTTTCAGTATTAACAAATTCTAACACAATATCTCCTTTAGCAACATGATCATGTATAAAATGATGCTTGATCTAAATATGCTTAGACCTAGAATGATGCACAAAGTTTTTTGATAAACAAATTGCATTGGTATTGTCACACATAATAGGAACAAAATTAAGACATAAATCATAATCTAGCAGTTAATGCATGATCCATAGTACTTGTGTGTAGCAGTTGCTTACTGCAAAATATTCCGCCTCTGTGGTGGATAAGGCCACACAAGTTTGTTTCTTGTTGTGCCAGGATATAATGGATTTTCCAAGTAATTGGCGTGTTCCACTTGTGCTTTTTCTATCAAGTTTATATCCTGCAAAATCTACATCTGAAAAACCTTTGAGATCAAAATTTTCCAAACTTTCATACCATAAGCCATAGTCGACTGTCCCTATCAAATATCTAATAATATGTTTAACAGCAGTCAAGTGAGATTCTTTAGGAGCTGACTGTATCTTGCACAGTTGCAAACGCTAAACATAATATCTGTTCGACTAGATGTAAGATAGACTAATGAGCCAATCATACCTCGATACTTTGTTTCATCAATACTCTTACCGTTTTTGTCTTCATTCAAAGTGGTTGATGGACTCATAGGTGTTCCTGTGGCCTTTGCATTAGACATACCAAACTTTTTGATGAGTTCTTTCGTGTACTTTGTTTGGCAAATGAAGATTCCTTTCTGTACTTGCTTGATTTGAAGTCCAAGGAAGAAAGTTAGTTCTCCCATTATGCTTATTTCAATATTCCTTTCATGATGTTTGAGAAATTCTTGCACAAAATACTGTTAGTACAGCCAAAAATAATATCATCTACATAAATTTGTACAATTAAGTTACCTAGATATGATCGTTTGATGAAAAGAGTAGTATCAATATTACCTCTGTCGAACACATGTTCAACAAAAAATGAACTTAGACTTTCATACCAACCTCTTGGGGCTTGCTTTAGACCATACATTGCTTTTGACAGTTTGTAGACATGATTAGGAAAGAATTCATTTACAAATCCTGGAGGTTGCTTAACAAAAACTTCCTTAGAGATGAATCCATTCAAGAAGGCACTTTTCACATCTATCTAAAATAGTCTGAAACACTTATGGGTGGCATAAGCTAATAGAATGCAAATAGATTCTAACCTGGAAACAGGGGCAAAAGTCTCCTCATAATCAATTCCATCTTGTTATGAATAACCTTGTGCAACTAGTCTGGCTTTATTTCGCACGATTTGTCCAGATTCATTCAACTTATTTCTGAATACCCATTTTGTTCCAACAATGGATGCATTTAGTGGCTTAGGGATGAGTTACCTTGTTTTTCGCAAATTGATCAAGTGCTTCCTTCATTGTAGTTATCCAGCTTTTGTCTCCAAGTGCTTCGTCCACCTTTTTTGGTTCAAATTGGGATATGAGGGCAATATTTGATGTATGCTTTAGAGATCTTCTAGTTTTCATTCCTTCCTGAGGGTATCCAATGATATACTTATGAGGATATCTAGGTTCACTTTTCCATTCATTTGGGACAACTAATGCTGGCTCTTTTTCAGCAGAATTTATTGGGTCGATCGCGGTGGACTCCTAATTTTCTGTAAGATTCTTAGTCAACTGATCTTGCTGATCAGTCATTTTTTTCAGAAGAAATTTCACCTATATTTATAGACTTTGGCACTATGGAAATTTTCTCATCTTCAGGAACGTGATCATTCTTCAAATGAAGGTTAGTGTCCACAAAAACAACATTATAGATTCTTCAATGGATAAAGTACGCTTATTAAAAACTCTATATGTTCTACTAGAGGGAGAGTATCCAAGAAAAATACCTTCATCGCTTTTGGTATCAAACTTACCAAGATTGTCTTTTCTATTGTTGTGAATAAAGCATTTCAACCGAAAGGAAGGAAATAACTGATGTTGGGTCTTTTTTCTCTCCATAGTTCGTATGGAGTCTTCTTGAGTATGGGTCGAATAAGGCATCTGTTGATGATATGACATGTTGTACTTACGGCTTCTGCCCAGAAGTGGTGTGGAGAATTTACCACAATCATGGTTCTTGCCATATTTTGTAGAGTTATGTTTTTATGTTCTACCACTCAATTTTGGTGTGGCGATCTTGGGGAAGAGAAATTGTGAGAGATCCCTTGATCATTACAGAAGTTCTCAAATTCTTTGATTTTAAATTTTTCTCCATGATTACTTCTTATGTAGGAAATGTAGTAACCTCTTTCATGCTGCACTTTCTTGCAAAAGACTTGAAAGTTTCTTAATGCCTCATCCTTATGACTTAGAAAAATAACCTAGCTGAAACGAGAAAAATCATCTACTATAACAAAAGCATACTTTCTACCACCTATGCTAGCAGTTCTAGTAGGTCCAAGAATATTCATATGCAGTAGTTGAAGAGGCTTTGTAGTAGAAACAATATTTTTGACTTTAAAAGAGGACCTGGTTTGTTTTCCTAGTTGACGTGCATCACAAATTTGATTACCAACACTGTATAAGTTACTGATAGTATAAACATTTCTGTCCCTATTTCCAGAGAGAATAAATTTACCTAATTCATCTTCAATAAATCAACCATGCTTTTTGAAACGAAGCTCATAGTCATTTTCACATAGTTGACTAATGCTGAGAAGATTGTAACCAAGTTCATCAATCAGATACACTTCATCCACATCATATGTTGAGCTGAGAGGAACTTTTTCCACTCCAATTACGCTTCCTTTTGGTTTATCTCCAAAGGTAACTGTTCCTCCATCTAGTTTGGTGACAGTTTTGAATAATTGTTTGTCACTAGTCATATGTCTGGAACACGCACTATCAAGATACCATTTTCCTTTTCGATTCTTCTTGCGGTGTTCTTGCAAAATAAACTTACTTGTTTTTAGGTACCCAATCCTGCTTGGGTCCTGAATGATTAGGTCTCTGAGTGTTATCTTGACTAGAGGATTTAGGTCGCTAGACCCATCTCCTGTTGTCCTTGAACCTGTAATGGTTAGAAGTGTGACCAAGTTTTCCACAATAAAAACACGACAGATTATTGGGATTTTCAGAGCCCCTTTCTGTTCTGATTCTATTCCTGGATTGGCTAGTGTTGTGACCATTTTTACCACAATAAGAGCATGCATTAGAGTTTCTAGTTCTAATCAAAGATGTATGAGGAACAATCTGATTTGATTTGACAGAACTATGACTGGTGGATTTTTGCAATCCATTTAGTTGAAGTTGAAGTTCATTAACTTCATTTTTAAGCAAGTCACGCTCAATTTCACAAACTTCCAGCTTCAAGGCCCAGTTTTTTTTTTTTTTTTTTGGATTTTTCTGAGTTCATTTAGAAATTTCTCAATATCTGCAAGAGCAATATCAACAAATTCTTGGAGTTCATAACAGTTGGGACATGTTGGATGACGTACCTCACTGGTTCCCTCGTCTTCCATAAGACCAAGTTCACCTGAGTCTTCTTCCTCATCTGCTCCTTCGTCTTCCATGAGCCCAAGTTCACCTGAGTCCTTATTTCTATCTTCTTTTATGGCCATGAAACACATATTTGCAATTTCTTCATGGTCAGATTCTTCTTCATCACTCCAGGCTCCAAAAGATTTCTTCTTTTGAATGTTCCTGCTGAGCTTCTTCTTCAGTTTGGGACAATCAGCGTGAATGTGTCCATGTTTTCCACATTCATAGCATCGTCATCATTTTTATTATTTTCATTATTCGTCCTTCCTTTTCTGAAGTTTGATTTACCTCTCTTGTTATTTCTATGTTTCCTCATCATGTTTGTTACATCTTGGGAGAGCATGGCTATATTTTCATCATGTTCTCCTCATTTCTCTTCCTTTTTATTTTCTAGTTCAGCCACAATTTCTTTAAAAACAACTATTTTCTTTTTTTCTTGTTGAATTTGCTTGTCCAAGTGAGTTTTCTCAAAGGCAATTAGATCACCTCTAAGTTCATCATCGGACATTTGTCAAGGTCCAGATATTCCAGAGCAATAACCTTGGGCTGCCAAATCGTGGGTAGATTCTAAGAATTTTTCTGACCTATTCTCCTCTCTTTATTGGTCTGCCAAAAGACTTTAGATTTCCAAGGATTTTGCTTAACCTGGAGAACATATCCTCTACTGATTCTCCATCCTTCATTTGAAATAGATCATAGTAACGAATTAGAAGATTGATCCTTGTTTCTTTCACCTTGTTGGTTCCTTCATATGTGACCTCCAATTTATCCCATATTTCTTTAGCAGTTACACAGCTTGAAATATTTTCATATTCTTCTCCAATGATAGCATTATATTATAAATTTTTTGCTTTGGCATTCACTGTTATGACAACTGCTTTTTCATCAGTTTAATCATCTAAGTCAAGTGGATCAGTTGATACTATGACTTGACCATTCTCATTTTTCTTTAGCGGAATTGGAAGATTTCCATTTTTATTACACGCCAAACTTTAATGTCATATGACATAGTGTATGTTTCCATACGAACTTTCCAGTGAGAAAAGTATTGCCCGTTAAAATATGGAAGTCGTATCTGAGAGGTTCCTTCTTGAAATAATGCCCCGACGACAGTGTTTGATCCCATGATCTTTTCCTCATTAGCTGTTAAGCAAAGTTTGTAAGCCTTTCTCTGATACCAATTGAAAGTACAAGAGAGAGGGGGGGAGGGGAGGGGGTGAATTGTGGTCGATTAAAAAAACTTAGTTGACTAAGTATGAGTTTAGTCGACTAGGTTTTGCATAGTGAACAGTTAAAGAGAAATGAACCAAGCAAACTGAAAGATAACATGACAAAATAGTTGCTATACTGGTTCAGTACCGGTGATGTACTTACGTCCAGTTTTTCGTGCGTTGCAAGGGTTCTCTTAGATCTTTGGCAATAAGTTACAATAGTGATGGTTTTGGTTCGTTCACCATCAACGAAATTCAACGACAATAGCTTTTGTAATGTTGACACAACTCTCTTTTTGCGTTCTATCTCTTCCTATCTTTTGTGACACTTGTAGACTCAAGAATACAGTGTTTGTATAAAGAACTAGAAAGGTTTAGAAACAGATTGTGTAGTTGCGTAAGTTCAATGTCCTTCTGCTTCTTCCTTTCTTCATGAGTCTTCTGCGTCTTTGTCTTCTAGGAATGTACTGAGCAGTTTTAGGAATCCTTTCCTTGTGAGGCATGTACTTCTAAGAGAAAGACGCAAGGGTTATCTCATGAATCTAGCTTGAAATGGTAGCTAGATTCATCTCTCTTTCCTTACGAATTGCTTCCTTGACTAGAGATAATCTTGATTGATTGCCTTCGTCATTCCTTCTTGGATTGAGCTTCTGCTGAATCTTGCAGGTTTGATTGTTATCCGTGATTTGCTCCATTCTTGTACGTTTGAGGGTCTTGGTTAATACTGATTGGACTGTCTGTGATTTGTTCCATTTTTGCGCACTTGAAAATGTTGATCAGTGTTGATTAATTCCCTTCTTCTTAGGCTGATTGATCATTTACCATGTAAGGCAATGATTCAAGATACATAGCCGTTGAGTGGATCTTCTTTTCTTTTAACAATATTGTTGCTCACCAGAATCTGCATACAATAATCACTAATCAAGACTTTTTTAGGATTATTGATCATTGTTAAAATTCTAAAAGTTAAGTAACTCATAAGTGGCAAAAATCTGATTTCATAATCATAATTATCCACACAGACACACGTCTTTCCCTTTATATAGCTATATAAAATTAAGGGCTTTGTCCATGAAAATTTTTTTAAAACTTTTTTTCCCGAAATGTTTTCCTTTTTTTTTTTTTTTTTTGGAATTAGTGTTGGCCATAAAAATTTCAAATTTCACTTGAAGTTGAATTTCGACAATTTTTGAAAATTAGGAAAACTCCAAACTGTTATTCAAAATTCACTTCAGATCACTCAAAAAAATGCAAAACAGTTCCAATTGTATTCAAGTCCGAGCACAATTCTAATATCATTTTCACTTAAAAATTTTCTCACTCTTTTTTGGAACTTCACATTGTTATGTCTAAACGCCAACTAAGACATCAGTAAACAAAACAAGGGTACACCTGGGTTGAATTCAAATTTTACGACAATATTTCACATTACTAATATTTTTCCCAATTCCAAGTTTTAGTAATTGACAATCAATGGAAAATAAAAAGAATATTTATAAAAACAAAACTGATGATCAGGGTTTACTTGGGGAAAGGGGCAAAATTTGAAGGATAAGAATAAGAGAACAGGAAAAAAAAAGGCTTCCCCGACAAAATTCCAACATTATTCCAACCTCAGCCATTTTGCCCATTACTCTACGAATTATGTAATTGTAGACAGAATTAGCCGTTTTTATTCAATGTTTGGGCGAATAAGAATTTAATATGCGGCGCCAATTACTTTGGATAACCTTTTAAGTCTACTGTGTTACTTTTACTAAATTCTCTCTTTTATTACCCTTTTTCACTTTCCACTTTGGTACTTGACCTAAGCTAGACATCAAGTCTTTCTCATTTGTGAGCCACACAATTTAAGAATAAGTCTGTTAGATGATTATTCTATCCTTCAATTTGTTGTGCATCAGTATCTATATATATTCACTTAATTTTTCTTTTTCATGTATTATCAAAGATTGTGGTACGACTAGAGAAGTCTCGAGTTGAAACTTTAAAAATAAATAAAGATTTTGATAAAGAGCATATTCATTTTAAAAGAGTCTTACACTGCACGAATCCGAATTATTAGGAACCCAAAGCAGATACCTTGACACCAAATTTAAAATCAATAAGAAAAAGCTGCCTTTGTGATTTTTTTTCCCCCATGAAGATGCAAAGTCTTGACTTAAAAAAAAAGGAAAAAAGAAAAAGGAAGACGACTTTTGTGTTTGAAAAATTTATATTTAAATGTTTCTACAGAGTAGTAAAGTGTTTATGGATGTAAAATGGCTTCAATCAGAAGTTGTTTGAGAATGACTACTTTTGAGCATCTTATGTCTATCAAAGACACATAACTTATTATTCTGCTCCACATAAGGTGGGAAAGTCTCTTTCTCTCTCTGCATAGAAATTAGAGAGTGGCAAAGACATGAAACAAGAGCCAGAAATTGGCTGCAAATTAGACAGACCAAAGAATCCTCTTAAAATAAGCCGCATCTAGCATTGTCCTACTCTAGCCTATCACTTTAAGGGGCCGTTTGGTTTAAAGCAAGCTATCGTATGGAGCTCTAACGGTCTCGATATTCTATACTTCTTGGAATCGGGACTGCTATTGTTCGGGTTCGGAAGGATTATTCACGGGAGATCTGGTATTGTAGTTTATTATTAGCTGGGCCTAGGAGCCAACCCCGAAGCCAAGGTCGAACGCAAGCGTGACTATACGATTGGTAGGAAAGATTTTAGACTTGAGCATACGCCTTCTTCCTCTATGGATAAGGCGACGTGACACGCAATGTCTCTTTTTCAGTCGCACTCTACAACTAAGTCAGTTGAGCTCTTTCGGCTCCTAGACCAGCTGTGATCTTTCCTCCTGTTGGTTTGCCCTTCTATATGAGATAAATAACATTAAACTTTGGTATAAAATTTACATTAGTATTAATTAATATCAATAACCAAACCGTGGATAAATACAACCCCAAAATTTAGTACCGGGATTAGAATGGTAAGCAAACGACCCCTAAGTATTGTTATCGCCTCTGTGTTAAAACTCAGAAAATCAGAAGAACTGTTAGAAGAAACAGAAAATATATATAAACGATAAGAAATATTCCGAGTCCACAATTTCCTTGTGTGTCCTTAAGGAATTTTAACGCCCTCACAAGTTGCCAAGGTAATGGATTAAATCCTCCCAGGATGAAACGGAATAACCTTCCTGCAACAGCGGCAATACCAACTGCAGGATACCAACAAACTCAAAGAACGGAGCAAGATCACACTTACGAATTTGAGAGAGAGAGAGACTGCGAAGTAGAATGCAGTATTCAGAATGGAATTCGTGATTTTCAGTATCTGAAAAAATAAGCCATGCCTCAGAGTTTATAGGCAACTATTGGAAGAGGTGTGATGTCTGTTCAGGAAAAAAAGTGTCTGTTCAGGAAGGAAAACAAGCAAAGTCGTTAATGAACTAACTGACATTTAATTTAATTATTAATAATTAATTAAATAAACTTTGTCCAAAAATAATGTTATCGATCGACAAATCCGAAGCCGAAGCCGAAGCCGAGCGACGACGACGGCGCGAGGATACATCCTCTTCAACTCCTTTTAAGAGCTCTAAGAAGTGATCCTATATTTATACACACAAGTGTAGTTGTCTTTCACCAATGTGGTACAAAGTTCATGACAAAAGCTCACTTGATTCAAATTTTCATTTCCCTCCATGTTATTTCCCACCATTTCCCAATTCACACTCTTAGACTTTTAAGCCCAATGCTTAAAGTCCAACAAGTATTACACTATTAATTAATCTATTAGGTTATAGGTCTGCGCTTTAAAATGTCACTTGAATGAAAATGTTAGGATATAGGACCATAGGTTCGAGCCTGGCCTAAAAGTTGGCAAGATGACAGCAGTGGTGGCTCAATAGAAATGGTAGCATAATCTAATATACCTAGATTAATGGTTTGTTCATCTAAAGAACACTTTTCAAAATTTTACAATTTTGTATTTTATTGGTTGTTAAAAACTTATCAAGAGCTATTCTTATGAGTTAAGACTTAAGCGTGTAAACATTCTTTCTAATAATGAGTCGTGATAAGAATTGAACTGACGACCTCTGTTTAATTTGAAATTGTATGACATACTCATTTAAATATAATTTCTATATATTAGACATAAATATATCTTTAGTAAACTCATAACAACTCTAAATGAAAATACAAAACTAAAAGAAGATTGGATAAAGTAATGAAGAAAAGAGTCTTTATTTTTATTTAATAGAAAATGGTACGGGAAGAAAATCATGTGAACAAGGACTTCAGGTTGCATGAATGAGGGGAAGACCCTAGTTTTTGATAGGGTCTCTTTCTGTGTTAATCGAAACTGTCTTTACCCTTTTTTTTTTATGTTTTGAAAACGTTTTTTCTTGAGCTAAGGGTCCAACGAGACGATTTCTCTATTTCAAATAAGGTAGGGGTAAGATTTCCGTATAATCTATCCTTCTCAAACTCCTCTTGTGAAAACATATTGAGTATGGTATTACTGTTGTTAGTTGCCAAAAGTTGACTAATTATCTTAAAAGCATATTTCTGAAAGATGTTGGTTTTTCACTTGCCTGGTGCTACTTATTTCCTGTGTGTTTGAATTCTCCCAAGAAACGAAAAAGAATTGCATACTTCAATATTCAAGGTAAACATTTCACAGTATAAGGGGATGAACCGAGGTGTGAATACTTCTAAAAATATTTAAAAATTCCAAGTCAAAGTCCAATTATTCAACAAAAAGTACGGAAGTTGTTGAAGAAACAGACAAATATGTAACAGAAATAATTTGAATCATCTTAGTATTTGCTGATATCAGAACTCCAAACTGGAATACTTATTAGGGAATTGACATAAGGTACATATAACTACACTCCTATTTAGTTCAATGGCAATAAATCCAAATATTAATAAAAATAGTATCTAAACTAAGAGAAGACTCCAGAAATTTGCGTACGCCGGCAGATCTATCTCGTGTCTTTTAAGATGAATGCGGGCTACTAAAAATCTCCTAACGCTAGTCGGTACCTGGGTCTGCACAAAAGAGTGCAGAGTATAGTATCACTACAACCGACCCCATGTACTGTGTAAGTGCCGAACCTAACTTCAACGAAGTAGTGACGAGTCTACGGCGGAGCGTTTACAATATAACCTGTGAACAATATAAAATAAAGCAAAAAGGAAATTCTAAAATAAACAAACAATAATTGTACCAACAATTTAAAATAACTCAGTCACCTTTTCCAGGTCTTAGCTATAACCAATTGTCACGTAAGTTTCCAAATTTTCAAACATTAACTTAAAAATAAAAGTAGTGCAAAATATGAAAATAGTGAAGTAAACCAGTAAGTTTTCAAATCTTTATTTTCCTTGAAAATCAGTAAAATATAAGTGTCCTCCCTTATTGCTCCTTGTTGCGGCGTGCAACCTTCTCCCACCTGTCCATCCTTATTGATCCTCCCTATATATATATCACCCTTATTGCTCATGTTGCGGCGTGCAACCCGATCCCACTTGTACACTCTTATTACTCCTAGTTGCGGCGTGCAACCCGCTCCCACTAGACATATCATATCAGTTTATTTATGAAAACTCTCACAATTCAGGCCAACCCTTTCACAACAATTTTTTTGTCTCAACAAATATAAACAAGAAATTGTATTTTCTCAAAAACTTTATCAATATCATCTCAAAATGAAACCAACAGGAATATACATATTTCGTAAAACAATGTCAACCCGCTCAACCTTTATGTACCACAATGAAACCAAGGGAACAACCAACACTTTCCAAAAATAATTGAACCAAGACTTATCAACAAGTTAACAAATCCAAGTAGTCATAGAAACATCAATGAGCATAAAACAATTAAACCATGAATCAAATAAATTGGAAACGGGAAGGGATAATGTTTAACAAATAATTTGGTGGTGCATAGATACTCGTCACCTCACCTATACACCACACACATGTAAATTCACATAGCATTTAAGTTGGGGATTCATATTCCCTCAAGTCAAGCTTAAACCAAACACTTACCTCAAATTTGCAGGCCACTCACTGCTCAATTATAGCTTTTCCTTTTGAATTCACCTCCAATACACTCGAATTTAACCATAATTAACTTAATATCATTAATTAATGCTAAAGGAACTAACTTTACTGAAAATTATAATTTTTCCTAAGTTTTCTCAAAAAAGTAAAAACTCGGCTCCGGGCCCGCTGGGTCCAGACTCGGGGTTCAGACCAAATTACGTTCACCCATTCAACCCCGAGCCCGAATATGCAATTAATTTCGAAATCCGACCTCAATTCGAGGTCAAAATCTCATTTTAAATTCCCTAATTCTACCCAAACCCTAAATTTTTACTATGAAAATTCTTGATTTTGGATTGAAAAGTGATGAAAATCATTGAGTAATTGAAAGCATAGAGTTTAGAATTGATTACCAACACTTTGGGGATGAACTTTGGTGAAGAAAATCGTCCTTAGGGCTTGGTAGTTCGAAAAATAAGAAGAAAAAGAGTTCTGTCCGTTTTAACACTGTTTTAATATAGCTGGGCAGACCTTCATCGTGTTCGCGTGGGCCTACCCGCGTTCACATAGGGTAATGGGACAGTGGCCTTCGCGATCACTTAAGGTGGGCCATGTTCGCATAGCGCAACCAGGATCCCCTCCCCCCAAGCCCAGCTACCCTCTGCATTCGTGTAGCCCAACATGCGTTCGTGAAGCTTTAACTGCCAGCGCTTCGCGTTCGCGTGAGGGCGCGTTCGCGTAGAACAAAAACGACCCTCAACTATTTACACTACACGTTCGCGACTGGGATGATGCGAACGCCAAGAAGAAAAGGACTGGGTACCNATTGGTAGTTCGAAAAATAAGAAGAAAAAGAGTTTTGTCCGTTTTAACACTGTTTTAATATAGCTGGGCAGACCTTCATCGTGTTCGTGTGGGCCTACCCGCGTTCGCATAGGGTAATGGGCCAGTGGCCTTCGCGATCACGTAAGATGGGCCATGTTCGCTTAGCACAACCAGGATCCCCTCCCCCAGTCTCAGCTACCCTCTGCATTCGCGTAGCCCAGCATGCGTTCGTGAAGCTTTAACTGCCAGCGCTTCGCGTTCGCGTGAGGGCGTGTTCGCATAGAACAAAAACGACCCCCCCAGCTATTTACACTACACGTTCGCGACTGGGATGATGCGAACGCCAAGAAGAAAAGGACTGGGTACCAGAAAATAACAAAAACCAGCAAATTTTTAAGTGTAAAACACCCCATGGCCTATCTGAAACTCACCCGAGCCCTGGGGGCTCTAAACCAAAAATGCACGCAAGTATAAAAACATCATACGGACTTGCTAGTACATTCAAATCAAAAAAATAACCTGTAACTATGAATTAAACCTCAAAACTCATCATTTTTCTCAAGAACACTTAAAGTTCACAATTTCTCAACCGGACGTCCGAATCACGTCAAATAAACTCCGTTTCTCACCAAATTTCACATATAGAGTTTAAATACTATAATTGTACCGAGATCCAGAACCAAAATACGGGCCCGGTACCCATGGTTTCAAACATTAATTCTTTTCTTTATTTCATTAATAATTCAGCAAAATAATTTCTTTCAAAAATTGATTTCTAAGGCTTGGGACCTCGGAATTCAATTCCGGGCATATGCCCAAGTTCTATATTTTACTTCGGACCTCCCGGGATCGTCAGAACACAGATCTGGGTCCGTATACGAAAAATGTCGACTCAAGTAAACTAAAACCAAACTTTAAATTCTAAAAATTAGTATTTCCTATATTTTTCACATAAAAGCTTTCTGATTTCACGTACGGACTGCGCACACAAATTGAGGTAGTTAAAATTAATCTTTTTTATGATTGAAAAGTCTAGAACGGAGTCTTAATTCATAAAATAACCCCTTGGGTCAGCACACGACTCTGAAAAATCCTTTTGAACACAATTCTTTGTCACTTTCAATTTGAAAATCGTTTTCAAGCTTCAAGATCTTTTTTATTATTTTTAAGAGGGTTAAGTGAGGTGAAAAAAGGGGTGTGACAGCTCTGGCGACTCTGTTGTAGAGTTGCAGGTTCGAGCTGATACTTGATCTTGTTGGCTTTTAGGATATTTGGTTGAGGTGTTTGTTTTCTTTATTGGCTTTGTTTATTTGGGTTGTTTGTCTTATTTACTGTTTTGTTGGTTATTTTTTTATCGCTTTTTAAAATATATTTATCGCTTTATAACTGTCATTATTTGCATAACCATAGGTCTTCTTTCTGCAACAAGTCTTCCGGAGTATGTTTGACCGTACACGACCTTTTGTGAGTCACTCGTGTCTTTAGGAGGGTGGCATAGGAGCGTGGAGTGGGTGGACAGGTAGAGCAGCCGCCATCGACCATGTGCCGCCCCGAATTTCCTTGTCTAGTGAACCCTCAAACTTAGGTCAGCCTTTAGGTCATGCTTATTTGCATCATGTCATTTACACTTAGCAGGGCTCAGTCTCATGCACTGTGTCTCTTTGTAGGAGGCCTATCCAAATTACGTCAAAATGGACCTGTGGCCCAAAAAAGATATTTAATCATCCCCATGTGCTACATGTTGCATTCTTTAAGGGTTAATGGGTCATTTGGTGGACCAATGATGATTTGAGGTTAAATGAGAAAGAAAAGAGGGTGAAGTATAAAAATGAAGCAAGTAGGGTCTAGTTATATTTTTCTTTCACAAATTTTTCAAGAAAAATTAAAAAAAAAAAAAAAAAAATCCAAAAAGATTTTGCACTTTCCCATCATTTTTCAAAAAAAAATTCAATAAAAAAAGAGAAAAAGAAAATCCAAATTTTTTACATGTTTCATCATTTATAAAAAAAAAACAAAAATATTTTTTTCCAAATCAATGTTTTTAAAAATTCTCTCCCGTATACAATCTTTCTAAACTACGCAAACCTGATTCTCGTCTTTCGGAGCGGGATACGTAGGCATCCCACATAGGGACCGATCTTCCTTCTCTTCCTAGTGAGTTTTAGGTTCTTGGCTTCGCGTGGTCTTAGCCAAATCTTGTATGTCTAGCCACGTTCGGCCATTTTTGCAAAATAGGGATAATGCAAAAATGACTTGTTAACCCATGTCTTAGAGTCCTAAGTCTACCACAAGGTGTCCTGTCTGTCTAAGGTCCATTCATGTTGAATTTGCATGTCTAGCCACTTTTGGCCTTATCGGCCATTATTGCAAAATGAGTTCATTTTCGCGAAAATAGTTCATTGACCCATGTCTCAGAAACTTGAGTTCGCAACTAAGTGTCCCACTACCTTAAGGTCCGTCCTTTTTGAGTCATTTCTTTTTGGGCCATGATTAGTGGGAGTTTGAATCCATATAAGCCTTAGTGAGGCATTTTCCATGTCTTAAAGGTCAATCTTGTTGAGTTTGCACTTCTAGCCACCCTTGTCCACATAGGTCATTTTACAAAAAATAGCCCAATCATGCCTTGCATGTATCCAATAGGAGGTACCATAATATCTTGAGTCACTAACTCTATTTAGTCTTATTTTTCTCATTCAGGTATGGATCCATTTACCAGAGCTCGAGCATGATAGATACCCCTGGACCATTCCAGTCAGGACCACTGCATTCATAAGTTGCTTAAGGATACTTTTATGTTTTGAGTCTGTCATTCATGTTGTTAGTTATTTTCTAATCTTGTACAGTAGTATCGAGTCTTTTAGGTGGTGTCAGAATCTGTCATAGTCTAGTTGAGTTCTTCGAATCTTTTGTTATTGTATTTCCTATTTTATATGTGAAAACCAAAAAAAAGTTATAAATGAAAAAATTTAAATACATTCTTGTTATTTATTTTATTTTATTCATCACTTTTCCAGAACTATGCTTGATCTGATTCATGTGGAACATGATACGTAGGCAACCTTATAGGGTTCGATCGAATGGTTTTTTTTTTAAATGATGATGAAGTTGTGGGATGCCAAAAATGAGAGGGAACTGCGGGATGCAAAAAAAAAGAGTGATTATTAGAAAGGAAAGAGAACAAAAATGAGCAAGCCAAAGAGTGTTGAAATGAACAAAATTGGAATGATGCCAAACGAAACACATCATATTAATACTTAAAGAATTAAATGAACCAAATAGAAGAATAAACCATTTCATAAATTTCAACACAAACAATCTTTTTCCAATTCCATGTCCAAAGCTCACTTATTTACTAGTAAACCACATTCAAAAGATAAGAAAAACGAACCACTGTGCAAACTGTGCAAACAGAATTAAGTGAAGCTCCTTAATTTTTCATATAGAATCCTTATATTAACAAAAAACATGTATTAAAATATATAGCTTTTAAAGAACAAGAAAGTTGAAGCTCTTTTTTAATTCCCCTTTTTACCTGTTTACCAACACATTAACTATACATTAACAATTGAGGTACATAAAAAAACTAAATATGAAAACAAACAGATCCAATCAGAGAATGCAAAGTTGAACATTTTTTATTTCTTATAATAATGTAAGGATCAAAACACATCTCAAAACAATGTCTTCATTGTCAATTGTAAAGAAAATTACTCTGAAGTTGAAAGAGAGTTACCTAATTGCAGAATTTTAGCAGCAAAAATGACCTCTAAGTACTTAGAAACAACAAACGCAGCATAAACAAGAACCCAACAACAGCAGCGCCAAACGGAATGAAACCCAGAAATCAACAAACTTGAGGAACCAAAAAAGAAGAAAAAAGAAAGGGAAATACAGAACTTTTCTTTTTTGCTTTTCTGGAAAAATATTTTTTTTTTAGATTAAATGTTGCTGAAATTTTATTTTTTCAGCTCTCTTTTTTCTCATGTTGTGTTCTTTCCTAGAGTGTGTAAAAACCTTATTTTTGTGTGATAGAGTGTGTGTATTTTATAGGAGAAGAAGCAAGGCCTTCATGATTGAAAATCTGTCCAAAGGACATATGTTTCACTAACAATCTGCTCTAACTATTCAAAAGAGAGACTTTTGTTTCAAAATTTATCCAAAAGATAGTATTTTCACCAAACAATGACAGACTTTTTGGGGTTTTGTACTCCCAAAAGTACATGAACAGTAAAAGCAACCAACTTGTACTACTCCTCTTTTAATTTCAGCTTCTTTTTTTCAATACAAACTCAAATACTCAAATCCAGTCCGATTATGGAATAGACAAAGCAACCACAAGACTTTGATTGTAACTAAATTGAGCATTCAAACAAACCATATTAAAATAATGTAATTTCTACAAACTAATAGTGAACAACTAAAACCATGATAGAAAACAAAATTGGGATGAGCATCACTAAATTATAAGACAACGATCAACAACGAGCTCTTATGCTATGAACTAACAAGTGGTTCACAACTAATGTTACCACAGTTTAATTAACCTATAAATACTACTAACAAAATTAGGAGCAAATATTAATCCCTAAAACTAAATCTGAAGCACAAGCTGAAAAATCAAAAATGAAAAGGGGAGATGGATTGAAGATTTATCGAAAACTCGAGAAACCAGCCAGCGGTGAAATAGCGACAGTGGTGGTGGTGATTCGATTGTTGATTGATACCAAAAATCCTAAATCCGGTGAGCTGAATTTTGATGTTGGTATAATCGACAATAAAATCATGTCTGATTTGATTGAAGGCAAGAATGGAAGGGCGCTGGAGGCAGCGGCGGCATTGGGCGGTCATTAGCGACTTCGCCAGAAAATAGTCAACAGAATTCTGGGTCCAAACAAATAGGAAAAGATAGAGCTAAAGGAGTTCTATCCATCCATGTATGTATTGTGGGGTTGTGGTGGCGGAATTTCACGAATTTGAGGAAAATGGTGGCGGTTATGGTTTCCTAGATAACAAATTCATGGAGTTTGAGGGGGTTTTGAAGTATTTGGTTTGGAGATATGGAAAGAGGAGAGGGAGATGATGAAATGGTGAAATTTTGAGGGTGGTTTGGAAGTTGGCCGCCGCCGGTGGCGAATTCCGGCGGGCGTCGCAGCCGTGGATGGCCTGCGGAAGCAGAGAGGAAGGGAGAGTCTCAGGAGAGGAGTTTAGGATTTGGGTTGGGTGTATAAATGAGGGCCAAAAATCTGATTTTAGGGGCCTTTAATACCTTTGAGGATATTGAATAAAAGCCATTGGATCAAAGTATAATGGAGGGCTGAGATTTGGTCTTAGCTTCACTTAATGAAACGACGTAATTTTGTTTAAAATTACGCCGCTTTAACCCTCTCCTAGCAGCCACTTAATTGGCATTAAAATTGCACTCTTAGCCACCTAACCATTTCAATTTTAACCATTTTCCACTAATCCTATCTTATTAAACTATAATCTAATTAACCTAAATACCAACTAATAAAATAAAACCTAATAAAACTCATTAGCTAATAATTGAATTAATTATATGAGAAATTAATTTGATTAACTTATCAAATAATCAGTCAATTAAAAAGAGCACACACAAAAAAGAAAAGTAATTTTTTTGGTATTTTTATGACAAGAAATTCAATTAGACATGTACAAAATATAAGAAAAATAATGATTGAAGGGGAATTACCATTAACAACTTTAAGAGCATTTAAATGGTGCAAAAATTAGGTATTCACAGAGCAAGGTAGCCATGACTGGAAAAGACTTGGACACAGGGGTTGTTGATCCGTCTAAGGAGATTGTTGAATCAGAATCTGAGTTGAAAGAAGAGGTCCTAAGGTTTAAAGGACAGATGGCCGAAATATATCAAGCCTGGGTTAGTGGGCATCCTCCACCATTATTTCCACCGACTACACTGAAAGCCTTGTCACCATTCCGCCACTGTCACAAATCCAGATTCTCACTGCTACTGAACCTAGTGGCTAAGATGTCGAGCTTGGTAATTGGAAAGACACTCCTTTCTTGGCTAGCCGGGGAGGAGTTTTGATGGTTTATTTTGTAGTCATTTCTATTGTCCAGGTTATTTCAGGGTTGTAATCCGGATATTGTCTTGTGGCTCAAACCTTCTTCTTCTTCTTATTTTGCCTAGTTCGTTTAGTTGCAGTAACTCGTCTAGTATTATCTAGGATTGTTCTGGGGTTGTAACCCATGTCTATCTTATTTATTTTGTTCAAACCCTTTTCACCGTCTGTCTAATGCAATCTCCTGTTTTCTGTTAGTTCTAGTCATTTTTTGTTTAGGTCACTTTTCCTTTTATAGTTCTCTTCAGGCCAGTTCTACTGACATGACATGCAGGGATAATTCTCAGCCCGATCTTGAAAGGCAGTCTAATCACGGAATAATGAAACATAGTTTTGAATATGATAAAAAGATTCATTTGAGGAAATAAGTAAAGATTCACGCATTCTGAGATAACTTGAAGCTTGAATGAGTGAGGCGGTTAGTTTGGAAAATCAAGAGGTTGATAAGAGCGTACAACAAGGAAATGTATCTCAAGCAGTTTGAGGTAGATCGGTCAGTATTGAAATGCATCCCTCAACATCAAGATAAGATTGAGTCAAGTCTGCTTCGAACTGGCGAGGGTCATTCATTGGGATAAAGGTATTGCCCATTGGCACTTTATGTTTGTGTTGATGCCATCAAGAGATATTGTGCATGGTTCTTCTGCTTATTTTCAATTGCATGTTTGTACTTGGAACTTTTAAAGTTTGGTATGACGAAGGTATTATATTCTGCTACCCCAAACACTTTTATCTTTTGCTACTCTTTTGAGCCTTAATTTATTTTCTTTCATACCCTTTTTTTGGAATCCGAAATAGAATTACAAAAAAAAGAAGAGAAAAATGGGAAAAACAAAACGAGTAGTTGTTTGAACTATGTTCGACCTGATTCCTTCTAAGAATACGTAGACAACCTTACTCTGAGTTTCGATCCCATCAAAGCAAAAATCAAAAAATAATCCCCAGACTCCAAGAAACTGGGGCAGAAGTTTTAATTTGGCCATAAAATCTGATTCTAAAAGTTGTAATTTTGAACCCTTTCATCTTAAAATATTTTGAGCCTTCATGCCACTCTTTCTTTTTAACCCTATCCAAAAGCCTATGTTACGGTCCAAAGAAAGACCTTCCGACCAATCTTTGTGGATGCCAAATCAAGTGTGTGGTGAAAGTATGATCTTCCTGCATGTCACGACCCATTTCCGGAGTCGTGATGGCGCATGTCGTGGAACCAGGCAAGCCTCCCATTTTATCTAACTAAATACAATTTCCAATAAAAATATCCTTCTTAACAAGTCTGTGGATAAAAATAATAATAAATCAAAATTTAGAAACCAGTTTATGAAATTTAAAACCCAAATCCTACAAACCCATGATCCAGTGTCACACAGTCATGAGCTGCTAATACTTAATACAACCAAAAATAATGACCAACATAGTCTGAAAATAAATACAACAATAGAAAAGGAAGAAGACGAGATCACGGTCGCCAGCTGCTACCTCATCAACTCTGATGAAAACTGCTGCTACTCACTGACCAGAGCTGAATCCCGCTGTACCTGGATCTGCACACAAGGTGCATGGGGTAACATGAGTACATCAACTCAGTAGTAAAGAAACCAAACTACGGGCTGAGGGGTAGTGACAGACTAAACCTCCGATAATTCGAACAACAGTATATAACTTGGACATGACAGTAATATATCAGGAAATAAACACGATGCATCAATATATGTCTGTAACTCTGCATACTAGCATGAATTCATATAGAATCAAGAATGATGTATACTCAGTAATCAAAAATCTCATAAGGTGGTCCACTCAGTACTAGAATACGGCCTTCCGGCCCTGGGAAGTCCATCCCGGATATTACATAAACACAAGTGACACGGTCACCAAGTACTGAGGAATAAGGCCGATCCAGCCCCCACGGAGAAGATCCATCTCCGGAACATAATAACCACAGAGAAAATCCATCTCCGGAACATAAGACCCACGGAGAAAATCCATCTCTGGATCATAGTACTCGGACAAGATCCATGTCCAGGGAAATCTATCCCTCAATATATGTGCGCTCACTGGGGGTGTAAAGACTCCGAAGGGGCTCCTTTCAGCCCAAGCGCTATATCAAACCAACAAAGGCATGATTCCAGGATTGCTGCGGTGTGCAGTCCGACCTCATAACTGTCTCAAAACCAAGCTCCAAGCCTCACTCAGTCAGTATCTTCCAGTCTCATTCACAATGCTCTAACATATAAAAATCAGCCCAAACCAATGATAATATAGAATAAACTAGCAACTTACGAGACTGAGGCATGAAACATATACTTTAACAGGACTGAGTACATGAAAACAATAATCACAGATAGAGACAGCAATAATCGACCGTTCCGGTCTGAACATATCGGCGTGAAGCCTTAACATTTATACTTAGCATGATTTCTATTGCGTTCAAGGTAATACCACCTTCACAGTAAGAATATCAACCTGAGATATGCATTAGACAGTGCCATAGGATGAGCCAGGCTACAAATATTCGGTAAACGCCCGCATGCGCGTCACTTGGCAAGTGCGTCACCTTAG